>JBCAUI010187749.1:0-31741 GCA_038406195.1 Haplosyllis anthogorgicola
TCTCTAAATTTTGTAGTAACTAGATCCACGAATGGACATACTTTGAACAGTGGATCAAACAATATAGAGTTTCTATTTGGTTGCAATGAATTGTCATTTAAGTGAATATTTGCCATCATCAACTGAAATGAATTCTTTGACATATATTTTCCAAACCACAGTGTTTGTAATATTTTGTCTTGTGACCAATATTTATTCATATTACTTTTCCTCATCAGTCCCATAGCCATAACATGAGCCAAAAATATCTTCATATCACTTTCATTGATTTCTTTCCATTTTGTAATCCTTGAATTAACAGACACATCCAAATCTGAAATTAGAAAAATGACAAAATAAAGAGAACATGTTAGAAACATTTATCATGATTATCATCTTCTAACATCAAGTCAATGTTTGTACATGCCCACTCAAGCATGTGCCTCTTGATTGACAGAATGAAAAATGGTCACATGATTTGCTACTGTACTTTTATTCATTGTACACAGATCATATTCCTTGAACATTTCTGGAAATTCCCCTTATCTTTAAAAATACGACTTAAATCTTTCCTAATATCCATTATGGATCAGTCCACCTCTTCCAGTGATGAAGATAACATGGAGGAACCTGTGGATACTGCAGGAACCTCATGGGGAGAACAAAACATGCAATGAAGTATTATTGCCTGCATCCACCTAAGAAACCCAAAGTCATGATAGCCAATTTTGATTCTGAGGGCAAAAGGATGAAATGGAACCCTTTCTAGCTGGGAACACCAGATGATAAGTTCACTGAAAAGGTCAGTATTTCAAATATTCTTAAGTTAAATTTATTCTCCAGAACCAGTTCGGAATGTGCGCAGTTTCCTCTTGCACAATTGTGTAGACAAGTCTGAACTTGGCAGTAACATGTATACATGATCATGATAACAAGACCTGCTGCACACCCAAAGAATCTGTCACCAGACATATCTAAAAATTGCTGATGAAGCAGAAATTTTGTGTCAAAGCTATTCAAGACATCAGAACTTAAATGAGTTTTGTGCTATGAAGCAGAAATTTTGTGTCAAAACTATTCAAGACATTGGAACTTTCAGGACTTTGGTGCTGTGAAGCAGAAATTTTGTGTCCATTATTCAAGACATCTGAACTTTGAGTACTTTTCTGAGTGCTATCTACCTGGTATTTTGTGTGAAAAATATTCAAGACATAGGAACTTTCAGCACTTTTCAGAGTGCTATGTAACTGGACTTTTGTGTCAAAACTATTCAAGACATCGGAACTTTGACGACTTTTGTGCTACTTTCTGTGAAAAACATTCAAGACATCAGAACTTTCAGCACTTTTTCTGAGTGCTATCTACCTCAAATTTTGTGTAAAAAACATTCAAGATGTCAGAACTTTGACAATTGTTGCACTATCTACATGTGAAAAATATTCAAGACATTGGAACTTTGACAACTGTTGTGCTATCTACCTGTGAAAACTATTCAAGACATCGGAACTTTCAGCACTTTTCTGAATGCTATCTACATGGAATTTTGTGTAAAAAATATTCAAGATATCCAAAATTTGAGACGTTTTGTACTATTTGTACTACTGGAACTTTCAGCACTTTTTCTGAGTGGTATGTACATAAACAGTAAATTGTAATTGGTTATTTCTTGTCATAAAATAATTGTTTTTACATTACATTAACATATGTAATAAATATTTGACTTATATTTGGTGAATATTCAATAGAAATGAAAAATTCAATAAAAGTTTGTCATAAACTGTTTCTGGGGAGAGACATTATCATGATCATCATCAATGTTTTGATATTCATTATCTGTGTTTGATGAACTTGAATCAGTGTCATAAACATTGAATATTGTCCAAGGTGGAGATGTCCACTGATTCTGTTGAAAAACAGTTTCTAGATTTGTTGGATTATTTTCTGTTGAGCAGGAATTTCCTGTTGAACACGAATTTGAGTTTTCTAACTCAATAGAAGAGGGCGAAGGTGTTGATGGGTTTACATAAAGACCAGAATCAGTGTCTTCCTGAATTGGTGTTTGTGTATTTTCCTCTTGTCATAAATTATTAACTGGTTGAAGAATGTAAAAGTTTGTATCCCCTTCGTCTGAATCATTTTCATTGTCACTTGGTGGAATATATAGATTGTTATTGTAAATAAGTGTATTTAGGTTGTCTGAAGTATTCATGACTTACATTTAGATAAATATATTTCTTTGGGTCACATGTACAAGAATACAATTTTTGGTGGGTAATATTACTAATAAGGAAATGCAGGAAAGACCCGGATGTTCCTTCTGGCAGGAAATTAGAGAAAGGAGGCCAAATTTTCCAGAATAAAGACAAGAGTGTAAAACTTATTATATTGACTGTCCACTAGAGGGTAAGGTTTGGAAGGGGTTCTCATAACTAAGTTTTAGTAATATTTAACCATTGGCAGAGCCACATCCTAGATGAGACATTTTACAAGCCAAAATAAAGGTCTAGTATTTTGTCGAATTTGGCAAGATACACAAACAAAATCTGTATAGCAAGATAAGTCGAATACAGCACAGATGATAACTTGTGGTTTTATTTGACTATTATCAAAAAGAGCATTTTCAGTTATAACGTGTTTTAGAGGTGCGGCGGCAGAAGGGTTAATAAGATTTGGAAGTACAGTAAAACTTACGCCTTAGGCAAATAACACTATGTCGTGTGTTCTCGCAAGACAGATTTAACCGTAATGTCAATTGGCAACAGCGAACATTAGAATCGGTTTATTGCCATAAAGTAAAGTATTCTACCAAAGTGAAAGACGATTACGTGTCGTATTGTAAATAGAAACCATAACGTACTAGGTGCCGCTGGTACTCTCACTAGTTTAAACTATAGTATCTAATGTGATAGCTTGTACCCAAAATGGAATTCCAAGGTATTGACAATTACAGCGGGGAGTCTACAGTGTCATACATAATCTATTGTCACTGTGTACATAGCAGTAAATCTAGTATTTAAATAAGTATTTAAACTCATAGGTCAAGGTGAAGACCAGACTTTTACCTTCCTAATCCTACGTCTAACACTCTGGTCTTTCAACTCATATTTGGTATGTCAAAATGATAAATGTTATAAGTCGTTGTTTGCATTCCATTTCCATTTTCATCGGGTTACAGAAACTTAAATTTGTTAACTACTGTGCTAATCTTTCTTGCATCACCGTCTTGCGAAATATAACGGAATTAAAATTGAAATCGCGGTTGCTACTTGCGTCACGAAGTTCGTATCAGACTGACGCTTTTGTATCTTGCAAGTTTTCAAGATGTTTGCCTTCAACTTGCCCCATGTTATTAAAATAATAAAAAGTATAAGTAAAGAACATGTTCCTAGTGAATGTAAAGTTTGCTCTTGTGTATTCTTGTGTATCTATACAAATTAAGTACAAATGAACTGTCCTGGGGTACAGTACACTTCAGTTTGTTATCTTTAATTTGAAAAATATTGTCACAGTAAAAAATAACTGTTATAGTAAGACTGCTTAAGTATTTGCATAATGAGCCTTTTATATGTTGGTAATAGGTGACCCAATGTTATTTAGAACTAAAGGCCAAAGAAAGAGCATCAATTGTTGCCAACTCTCTGCCTTATGTCACACAAGCCACTTTTGCATATTTGGAGTGTATATGATTTCACATGTGGCCTATTGAGGCTCATCTTTGTGCATATATTTTGCCTTTATGAAAGTTTTTATTTTGTTTACTTGAGGTGAGTGAAGTTCTGACTTTTGAAAACAAACAATATTTGCCTATTTAGGATGGAAAAGGACGCAATTTGTTTGGAGTTAATTTACAAGCTTATGGAATGACCGCACCCTTAATCTTACGTATGGAATGAATTCAACTTGATCTTGAAACTGTTGAGATATCCCTGAGATTTTTATGAAATATCTACCCGCTGTGCATCATTTAAAGACTTCCTTGGCTTCTGCTTACGTAAGGAAATGTGGTAATACAAAAGTTCATTCATCGCACATGTAGAGGTAAAGAGAAGGACTTTGTATATTTAGAAGGCTACCTACGACAATCTCATTTCTTGTCCCACTGGTTCCTTTGGAGAAGTCTTTAAAGATGGAATTTCATTAAACTTGCTCTGAAAGAAGTTTCTAATGGTTACAGTTATAAAAAATGCTTAAATGATATTGAAGTCTTGAACGAATCTGACTGAAGGAATTATTCAACGCCGGAGCATTTATTTTAATTACACACGGTTTGCATTTTGAACAATATAAATGTACGATACAGTGGAAGACCACGGTTTGTAGATATTTCTCGAATAGATCTACTTACACATACACATGTTCTTACTGTATGTGCGTCAGTAGTATTTAATTTCACCCTTAATAGTACCATCAATAGAAATATTTTGGGAACGGAAAATAATACAACAAAGCCGGGGCTCGTAGGCGAAGAGGCATGGGATAAAATCTCTCAAATTTACATTAGACTCTGACAACATGCGTATAAGAAATTGTGAGTTATTGGCCATTATTGGCTGCATTAGGGATGTTTGGAGATATTATAACCCAAAGATATTTGTGCTATATCAAGCATTTACACTGTATATCTGTACCATTTACATCTATTAATGTTGCTAGATGGTGACTGATGATGATTAGCTGTGCTGGAGGTCTTGTATACGACACCTTAAAACTTTCCAGCGTCATTCTTGCATAATAGAATAGACATCAGGCGTAACAAATCCCAATAGATTTACAACATATCTACCAATTAAAGGAGCATTTGAAATTGGAAACGCATGGATTTGTTTGAGAGTTGTTATTTTGGCCGATATATGCACAACAGTGATGATAGATGAGGAAGTGCAGAGACCATACTTATTGTTGGGATGATAAGTCACTGATCAGCTATACCCTTATAGCTTTCCAAAATGTGTCATAATGGCGGCCTTTACATGGCGACATATTTGGGATGAAACAAGATGAATTGTTAATAACTGGTGACCTGTGTCTTCTGTTGTGCACACAGGAGCAGGATAACTGGACCCTACACTTGATTACCACCTTTTCACATCCTATACACAATAAGGAAGATACACGACATTGCCAATTTAGCTGGAGCTATGTACACATAGATACGTTATTGGGCCATGCCTCTGCGTATATTTTGTTGAAGCAATGCATGTAAGCTTGTGATTTGTATAATTTGAAGTATAAAAGGGTCTCAGTGTGACACGATACAGTGCAATTACACGTCAATTACAAGTGATCCGTCAGTGTCTTATTAATCTTACATTTATGTAAGAAAAACGTTCAGCGATACCATACTGACAAAATTATATATGGCTGTTACATAAAATTGAGCACCTGCATGTGATACGAAGATAGCAAAGGCGCCGTAACTATTATTCCAAGGACACAAATGATACTTGCAACATTAGTAAAGACAGAACAACAGACATACAAATATCAAGAATAAACAGAATTTTGCGAGACAGTTGATCAATCCAGCTCCTGAGTTACTGGAGGCCATTGTTCGATACTGACTTCAATTGGACATACACCTTTTAAAATAAGAAGACGATATCTACTGGGTGCCACTTGATAGCTCAATGGGAAGTCTACAACGAGGAATGAGTACAGATTCGGGGCTGGCTGATCTATGTGGAAGCATGGAGTCCAGTGGAGCACTAGGTGCAGGAGAACTTGCAGTCACCAGTGGTATCACCAAGACTGCAGCCAGACTCAGTCAGCGCAGGTTTGTCTTTGCTATTTTGGCTAGTCGAGAAAATCGTGACAAGTGTGGATGGTACTTTGTACATGTTTGAAGTTTTTGAGTGTTATATCTTGTATGGTGTGGTACATGTAATTAATCTTTTGTCAGATTCAGCCAGGATTACAAGAATCGCACTCCTGCAGAACCGGTAAGAAATTTTAGATGTTCTGGAGATCGTGACTCATTATATCATCAAGTGCACAGAAAACTGAATATCACAGAAAGCATAGTCAGTCCTTTGTGGATTTATTGTTTGCCTGTGTTTGTAAAGAATCATCTTGTGTCGAGTGAATGTGTTCTCTCCTATGTAGCGAATAGAGACCTGCTGAATTGCAGGGAGCGCTCTGTTCATTTTATACTTTTGCAGTTGCTCTACTTACTCTTGCAGAACTGGTTCGAGTCTGTAGCGAAGGATTGTTGTGCCAGCAATTGTACCATGTATTGCCCACGATGTCCAGTGTATTTTGCACGAATGGTTCTTTGATTACCGAGTGAATGCCACAAGAACGGTTCTTAAATCGTCAAGTCCATGTTTCTAATATTGCTGAGTATTAGTTGCAGGAATTGTTGTTTGTATCGCCGAGTGTAAGTTGCAGTAATCATGCTTTGTATTACTGAGTGTAAATTTCGAGAATGGTTCTTTGTGCCAGTTGTCCCGAGTGCCAGTTTCGAAAATAATTATTTGTATTTCAAAATATAAGTTACGAGAATGGTTGTTTGTGTTGCTGACTGTAAGTAACAGAAACGGTTCCTCGTATCAGCCGGTCCAAGTTGCAGGAATCTTTGTGTCATCGAGAAATCACAGGAATGGTTGTTGGTATTGTCGAGTGTAAGTTGCAGAATAATTGGTTATATTGTCATGGGTAAGTGGCAGGAATGGTTGTTTGTATTGTTATGGGTAAGTTGCAGGAATGGTTGTTTGTATTGTTATGGGTAAGTTGCAGGAATGGTTGTTTGTATTGTTGAATGTATTGTTGAATGTATGTTGCAAGAATGGTTGTTTGTATTGTCGAGTGTAAGTAAATTAATTGGTTGGTTGTTGTCAGCATGTACTGCTAGAAAGGGTCTTTGTGATGTTAAATCCTAATCACAGGAATGGTACGTTTCTGTAACCATTCCATTCTCTGAAGCCAACAACGCCACAACCATTCATTGCGCAATTTATCAAGGAATATTACAAAAATTTGTTTGTATTGCCCATTGTATGTTGCTGCATTGGTTAGTGTATTCTTGAGAAGGCTGTTTTCCTAATAATGTGCACACATATGCACAAATAGTGTTATTAATACATTCTTCAGTACAAAATCTAGATTATTTCTTGCGAACAACACGAAGAGGTCTCGGGAGAATCAACAAAAGCGGTGAAAAATAAATGGTACAAGGGTACATCTTATGGTCGGTTACAGGGGCGGATCCAGGATATCCCGTTGGGGGAGGCACCCGGCCCGTTGGGGGGGGGGGGCCCACCCCTATTTCCACCCAAAATTTAGTGGAAAGTGCATAAAAATGAAAAAACTTTTGGCCTTTGGTGGGGGGGGTGCGCCGGGGCGCCCCCCTAGATCCGCCACTGGGTTATAGATATAACATGGTAACATGAGGCTTACAAGGGGGTGAGAGATATTAAAGTAAACATGCGGGACTATTGCCGTTTTGTGCTCCTTACCCTTGGTCATCGGACCAGTGTCACACATATTGTAACTCGCACCTTTTGTGAAACATTTTCGGCCTGTAGAATAATATTGGAGCTTGTATCATACATACATTTTATACTTCTTGAAGAATGAATTGATTCGTTACACATCTGTGTGGTTCGCATAGTGGTTCGCCATGTTTTAAGAAAAAAGCGTATTGGTAAATAATGTCTCCATCCGGTAAAGGTTACAACTTGGGTTTTAGATCTAGAGCAATTTCTCAACCAGCTTTTCATACACATCCAAACGAACGGAATCATATGCGTTTGAAAAGCTATTCGAAGGATTTTTAGAATAGTAATTTACCATTAGGTTTCCGCACCTGTTTACGCACTCTGGTAGTGTAAGAGATTTTAGTGTATATGACTAAGCTATTCAATTTATCCCTTACAATAATGGTCGGCGACTTTTAAATCCTTATCTCTTCAAAGTCAATATAATTATAGTGAATAAAGCCTCTCATATGATACTTGGATGAATACACTACTTAGGTGTGTAATTGGATTTCACATATTGAGAGCTTCGTCAGAATAAGCAGTTGGCCTAATAATCAAAATTATGACTGGCATGGTTGGTGAACAGAATATATATTTGAGAATTTCTTAGGTTTCTCAAATGACAACATATGCATGCCAAGTGTCAGGTATACATTGCAAACTTTTATTCGGACGATAGTGCCTACATGACAAAATGTAGAATATCCGATTTGACGTTGATTTTAAGATATTTGGTTAAATTGATTATAAGTACCTGGTATTTTTTAACTTTTTGAAACTTAATACTGGGTAGATAACAGGTCACAATCAATTATATTGTGGTACAGTAGAAAACTAGATGTTCCGATTAAAAATTCCTTGAGAAGAGCTGTCCATGCCTTTGATTTATGTTGATCGCAGGGAGTCATATAACATACTAGTACGTGGCGACTTCAATACTCATATAGAATTCGTGTATGATTATTTGATGGTACTCTTGGGATGTCTGCGACAGATTAGAATGAAACTATAGATGGTTCATAATGAAAGTGAATGTGACCTAATTCGTTTTTGACATAAAGTCAGATTTAAATTAGCCAACTAGAATTTTAAGCACCATACCTTTCCACGTTCCAACATTTCTCTAAGTGAAGGTTTTTTAACCACCAAGTATTTAAACTATGTGATATTTGATATTGGTTACACTGGCTTATAACAAAGGTGGGATGAACTCGTACTGTGACATATAACACAAAGCTAATGTCAACTCCGGTGAATTATCGTCTACAGTATTATCAGCTTTTATATTGTACATTTACCGAATGTTGTCTTTTCTAAATCACTGTGTATAGTATGTCAGCACTGTTTGAATAAGCTGATGGCGTGTTGAAACTTTTACGTTTAGCAAAGAGTGCGAGGTCAAAGAGCTTTACATTTCTCAAATTAGATTATGTTTAAAAGCGATTCAACATTTCACCTTTTATGAAGTGAATTTTGTCTCCCTTTGTTTGACTAATGTTTCAATTATGTTGTCTAAATTGGGTTTCTGCCTGAGTAGATAGCTATGATTAATATAGTACTTCTTGCGGAGTTTTCACCATTCTTGTTGTTACGTCTTTTTGTCAGAGTAGAATTTATTTGATGCTATGTGGATATACGTGACCAAAATGAAACAAGAACACATACTCTTATGGAATCCTGGAGTCTGAACATATTCTACATCGTAACATTTAATGAAAGATAAAAAACAACAATTTATAAAGTTAAAAAAGGCTTGATGTTTAGAGTGCGCGTACTTTCAAGTTGTAAAATGTTAGCAAAATCCAAATATGTCATAGAAATGAAATTTGAAAGATTTATGTTGAGGACACAAGAAGGATATGAGACGTATAATTGCCTTTTAATCTTTTGTCGAAACGAACTCAGTTGACTTGGTTTAATTGACTTTGAGTGTAAATTCTTTTTTAGGCCATTAAACGTGATAAATGCTTTGATATAATTAAATCTTGCTTTTCATAATAGTCTTATTGAATGCGTATTTTGAAAATTCCGTTTGCTTTTGAATTGTAGCTTTTAATCCTGGGAACGATCCAAATGATGGTGTAGTATGTGTGTAATTTATATGACATGTCAAAGTATAGAAGTATGATTGCCCCCTGAGCTTTTCGTTTTGAGGTTAATATCATTCAGTTAACCTATCGTATTTTTTTTTCTTCTCCGTTGATTCCCATACTATTTTAATATATTGTTGAACTGAACGTCCTGTACAGTGTATGTTTTATGGTATTCAAGGACAATTATAATCGATACTGGTATTGGGTGTCTTCAGTATGATGGTATCTATAATTAAGTGTTACATACAAAAAGTTTCAACAAATTACAGATTATTCAAAGCTTTGTACCGGAATATCTAAGGTTAATCGTTCCGTGAAACCCAATTCCTGTGGACAAAGATGCGCATATTGCTGATAACATAAGTTATTTATTTTGCTACATATTTTCAAAAAGAAAGCGTCGCCAAAAAATCCTCAAGTCTGATTAAAATTTAGTGGCATTCAGGTGTTAAGAAATTTGGTTGCAAATGGAAAAAAGGAAGATTAAAGAGCGGTCTTTATGGAGTTTTATTTATTTTGTGAGGGTGGTGCAACTTGCTTCACAATATTTATATTTTAACCTAATTTTTTCATCAAACAAAACTGACTGTAAAACATAGTAATGTTTGTTGTAACTTGTGTGAAGTTCCCCCACGTCATGAAGAATGAGATCAACTTTATGATTAAATCGTGTCCAATTATATCGCCAGGCTATTTTCTCTCTTTCAATTTACATGTGCATGTAGTCCATTCTTCCAAATTAAGAAAGCCTTGTTTGGCGTAAAATCACGACGGACGATGTTTGGAAACAGTTTATTGCACATTTCGTGTGTTTTTGTCTTGAACTTTAACGTTGTCTTTCACGTCTACTTCTAGACCATTGGTACATAGTAGGTTTGTGGTTGTAAAAGGAGAAATCAAAACTTACATTTTTCCTTTTACTTGTCGTGTTCGTATGTTGTTCCTCCAAAAGTACTAATTTGGGTGATCTACTTTTTAGCTCGCTTGGAAAACCCACGTACAATTTGTATTATTTCTCAAAATTGTACTTGCATTGTATATTTGTTTGTGAAGAATCATCTCTCAAATCTTTAAAAATAAATACAATTGCGCCGTAGGTCAGAAAAAACCGTACCGTTAATATGACAGGTCTATATTCTAGTTTTGGTACATATCGCAACTCGTGCATGTACCTCATCTCCTGTGATCATAAATGTACATAATACAGTAAACACGTATAAATCAAGGCAAAGTAATTTTCTTCATGAATGTATTAAACCACATTGAACCACACCTGGATACCGAGTAAATTGTTCCAAAAACAGAGTCCTCCACAATGACATATGTTTTCAAGAGCTTCTCATCTTAAGATAAATATATACCTTTTTATGTTGATTCTGGGTGAATACAGGCATGTAATATTTGCACAGTACATGCGTAGGACAATCACCGGATCATACACGTACACGGGTGATTATTGTACCTTTTGTCATGGAGCTAATTTTCCACCATCGTTTCATTCATCGTTGTCACGTTATTCCCGGTGAATGTAAATTTTATACCAACACAGAATTTCTTAGCATTCAAGGCCGGGATAATGATAGGTTGAAGGGGAACAATTCACCTATATTACAATGCACAAAATCTTGACATATTTGGATTAAATTCCGATAATGATATTTTTACCCGTTAAAAGGTATTTGTGGGAAAAATAAATGGAATGTGTGTCATCAGTAGAGGTTGACTGCTATTTGACTGTGACACACAGCATATTAACATGAGAGTTATTAGGTAGTGTTCAGGACCACCCTAGAGGAAACGGCATTGAAAGCCCGACAATAACTCCATATTAATAGTGATACTTGCACGGTTAAAAAAATCACACCGTGAAATCAGCTAAATAAAACCGAGAGAGGATGTACAGTGCTTATTGAATAATGCTGGGAACATGATATCTATTTATATAAGTGGTGTACACTTCATAGCTCGGTCATAACTGGTTTATGGAGCCTGGAAGTGCATAGTGGACAGTGTTATGATTGGTCATCTTTAAGGAGCTTGAGCTGAAAAGCTATTTTATTGGGGTTTACGTGTTAAACACAGCGTGAAGATATGTTTGTGGAGATGTTAAGGGACAGTTTGAAGTATTAAACAGCCTGAAGGAACGAAGAACCTTGTTGCTATGATGGACATTGACGATGTATGCAAACGTGATTTTTTTCTTAAAATACGAAAACAAACTGCATGAAAAACGACCAAAGACATCAGTAAGCGGCGTTAATAGATTTGGCAAAATGATCTTATGATCGTCGAATGTCTTTTTAGCAACAAGGTTAAACAGTAACACAACAGTGATTATAATCTATGCATTGAAGTTCGACGAAGTTCACTTTCATCAGGAAGGTTGGTTAAAGGGCACATACACCTACCGTTATACAAGGAAATAAGACTAGAAGGAAAGCCGATCAACAACAGATAATGTACAACTGTTAGAGATTTTTCCGTTAACAAACTCCATGGGGAATCATTAATCTAAATCACATAAAAGGAGAATTACAAAATATAAAGGATGCTTTCAATGAATTTTATAAATGGCCATTGAAATGCAAACGCCGTACAGGGTAATTAACTGATTAAAAGATACATGGTTCGCTGATTGTACGGTAACTAGTACGTGTCATGAAAGTCACATTGGGATAAGTGCATGGACAGTATACAAACTATACAAAGTATGCTTGATATTAACTCAGCATTCGCATACCAGTTAAAGTTATTGATTTCTGCTAAATTACGAAAGCAAATTGCCTATGATAACTGTGTCTTTTCAGTTTGAATTGATGTGAGGTACTGCATCACTGGTTTGGATGTATGCAGTTCATTTGCAAATGTAGTTTGTGAAAAGTATGTTTTAAGTGTCATGCAATTTGTTAATGATGCTATCAATCGTTTTATAACTGGTACTGCTATTGAATATCTCAGTGGAACATACGAAAGAAGGACTGGATAAATGCAAACAATTCCTTAAAGAAAGTGTATCAAAAATCGCGGTTAAAGTACTAAGACCATTTATGGCTGGTAATGACAATCCAAGTACAACATACTTTGGTACATACGTGTTTGAATACGCATATTTGAGTGAATGAAGATTGGGCCCTACATCGATGAGCTAAGCCAACAAATTGAAGGGGATTTGTACTTCAACGCAATATGAAAGGAATTAGACCAAGGCAGTAGGATTTTAATGGCAAGGAATTGTGTATAGTGCATGAAAAGGTAGAGAGAGGAGGGTATTATATCTAATGCTTCACTACCTATTAAAGAAAGCATAACACAACCCAGAAACGAATGAGAGTTACAGTTAGACTCAAAAGAACTGTGATAATGATCTGTCATAGATGACCACTTATTTATGCGCTCCCACTCTTGACGTGAAAGGAAGTGCTGTACCAACGGGGAAAATTTATGATCAACTGCTGAAACGTTTGGAAGGAACACGGGTCAAAGGCTATCTGTTCACTTTATCTTCACCCATTGTGAGCCATAGCGCCAACATGAGAAGAATTCTAACAGAATTTTCACAGATGAACTAAATTAACGATACAGTGGTTGCGTTCTGATTTTTTTTCCGTTTCATAGGCTTGTGACTTCTAATTTAATGTGTGCACACATATAAAGAGGTGGATATATAGTCACAAAGCAATAAGATTTACCTGCAAGCTACATTTATTATTAAGAGGTAATACAGGGTCCTGTGGGACTTCTCTACAAATGAGTGAACTGACAAGTTGTCAAATAGTGTTTTCATTCCTACTCTCTACAAAAGTACGAATTATGAATGTACTCGCCTTTTTTGCAGAGGCGTAGAAATCATTTGGACAATAGACATTTCTGGAGGTTGGTTTTAGATGAAGAATGACTGTGAGCATGGCTTGTAGAGCCTAAAGCTAACGTTATAGTGCAAAAGTTTGTTGGCTTCTAGTGAATCATCTCTCTATGTACCCTGGAGGAGAGCAAGACTGTAATAACAGTCTTATGTAAGATGAATTTCAAATATGAGATTAAAATTCAGAGTGAAAGAAGACGTAAAAAGTAGAAAATCAATATTGCTGGCAATTGGCGGGTTTTTTTGCAGTGGAAAAAGTAGACAAGTGGACAAACAAACGTGAACAATGGAAGTGCTTGGTGTTTTAGGTTGCTAATACAATATGAAGCAGATCCAATAAGGAGAAACCATTGAGGGTAGACTATGTAACCAAAGTAAGTGCCAAATCAACGTTTATCTTGTTTAACATATATCATAAAGGAGCCAATCACTTTTGGCAAAGTGAATGATCAGTGTACACGGGTAAATAATACTCTGTTGCACCTAGGAAGACTTCTTGCTGTAGGATAGACATGAAGAACTCGTGAGATCTTAAGATTGTAAGATCCTGGCTGATCACAAATGGAAACAAATAACGACAAACTACCCATTGTTCAACTGCCAAAGGTACATACTCATCCAATTGCATTGGTGCATTAAAGACCTAATGTAAATGTACAGAGAATTGCTTAGGTCACAATTTTGAATTCTAATGGTTTAGCAGATACTTGGCAACCTGGAGGTAAGCAGTGCATACCCACATTTGGTATGATTGAAACATTCTTCCAACTCTGCAGGTTCTTGATTTCTGATACTACCGTATGTAGTGGCACTCTAGACTATAATTCAAAGGAAGAAAGAAGTACACTGAAATTACAAGCCAACAGCAGTGAAGATAAAGTAACAATACACACCACGTTTTGAGGTACCACTGACAGTGACAAGGTCTACCGTGAGATGATGAGGGACTGTGGTAATGAGATGCAATTGGATGTTAAATATCTATTACTGCCCTCGGCTACATATATTAACACATTATGCAAAACACGTCAATTAGCAAACAATGATTGAAGAAAAATGCAAATCATGCGGGATTGTTAGCATTTTTGATTAAGGAACATTGCAATGACAGCTTTATTAACTGGTGACCACGATTATTTGTAACCAAATATTGTTGTTTTATTAACATAAGCCGACTTCATGGTGTCATGGTGACAAGTATGTATTAACCTTGCTGGTGTTAAGTGCTGGTTAAATAAGGAGGCACACCAACGAATTGAATTGCAGGTGCACTGAGTTATTATACACGTGACAGCAACTCAGAAGGTGCTCGCCAGGGGTAGGCGAAAGCTCTAGACTGGGTTCATTTCACATGGACATTGCAACTTGTAATGGTGTAGTATTATTACAGCATTGAGCAATCAAAACATAAAGCAATGTGACACTACTAACAGTTGGATATAGTATTGGATTGTAGTTACCAAAAGAAAATAAGCCAGTATCAAGTTACTGTTTATGGCAGAGAACCTAGTGACTTAAAGCAAGAATCGTGTTATCAGGAAAACAATTAATAGACTAAAATTCGTTGCAGTGTGGATCAAGAAAAAACAGCAACATTTGATATGACTTAATTCATTGTCAGGAATGGTTCCATTTTCGTAGCCACACGGAACCAATCAAGTACCAATCAAGTAGTTTTGAATATAAAACTTGTTTACCTCTCATATAGAAGAGTTGAATCAACAAGTTGCTTACCCACTCAAGGCTGAATAAAGTCAACAGAGTGGACAAATCCAATGACAGGTCAATACTTTCAGTGTCGACCACCAATTCCGACTTTTGTGAACATTACTCATTTTCACCTATCAAGTAGGGTATACTAACACTTTAAACGTAGACTTCTGGTTGAGTCGAGATTTAACATCGTCTTAACACATAAGACGACCTTGCATGTCAGAGATTTAAGATGTGCAACCACTAATTTGGTGATCAGCGATGCACGCCACTGATGTTATCAGTCGATCCAAACACATAAAAGGGAGAATCCCTACATTATGCTCATATTATCTGACAAGGCACTATTAGCCCATTGATGGTGTTGCTTAAATACTCTTGAACCTATTAACTGGCTACTTACAAGTAATAGTGTAGGAGCCTTGTCGAGATAGGCAGGTCATCGCACTGAGACTGTACTTGAACCTGAAATGTTAAAGGCTAATTACGGTGTTTAATATCCACTTGAACAGTTCGCGGCAGATATGGAGAACAAACAAACAGACTCACGTACTTCCCGTGTTGGAAGTTTGGGTCATGTGGTGCCCAGTAGAACGGGGTTCACTACGCAGAGATTGAGTCTAATTGTTGAAAACAGACGCAGAAAGACCTGGGAGAAACCAGAACTACTGGAGATCAAAACATCAGGACTTATAGGGGGACAAGGTTTTATGAGGAACAGAAACAGTAGTGCACCCAGTAGTCTAAGAAGGCAAAGTTCATTTGAAGAAAGTAGACCAGATGACAGCATGTCTGTTGTGAGTGACTCTGGCTCGGACAGCGTGTTTATGAACAGGACCAGCACTCCTGTTAGATTCAGACACCATTCTGACGGTGGTCAGTATGACTCATCTCCTAATCTTTCTCCCGTGAGTACGGGAAGTAAGCCAGTACTCACAGACAGAGGGAGCCACTTTCAAAAACTGCAGGGACTCAATGGCGTGTCGCAGAGAAATACAATGCCTGGTCGGGATGAGGAAATTAAGAATGCTGCTCAGACTAAAGGAAACAGAAATTTATCAGAGTCTGAAGCCATTTCCTGCATGGGTAGGCGAGCTTACTACAGAGCCAAGAAGACAGAGCGCTCTCCCACGTCCCGTAAATTCGAGCAACTGCTTAAAGGAGACATCAGCTCCTCCCTGGAACAGTTGTCCCACATCACTGGAACGGCAGCACCTAATTTGGAGACAAACAAAAGTCGCAGTTCGAAGAATAAGAAAGCACTTAAATTTGACGCAGATGATTCGTTTCTCATCAGTAGAAGTTTAGATTCACACTTAGATTCAATACACTCTGAAGGCATAATATTTAAGTCACCAGGAAATGTATCTAATGGGGATAATAAAGCCATAAGTCACGGTCCAAGTGCCAAAAGTCCCGTTACACAAAGAGAAACAAGCAAAGAGACAAACAAGGTTGAGATGCCTTCAAACAATATTGCATATCCACGCATTACGAATTCGGAGCACAATCCCAACAGTACATATGATGTTATACAAGATAGTGAGATTAGGGGCCAAGGACTGACAACAGTTGACAGTGATATAAGGGATTATAATCGTAGAGATGCCAACGTCAAGTTCAAAATGGAAGAACCTAGAGACCAAAATGACAGGGGGCAAAATTGTCTTCAACTTAACGCAGCTACTGGTTTAGAACAGAGCAATTTATTTGGAAATACAAATATAGAGACTAAAGTGAGCACATATGATGGAAACGTGCCAGCAAGTTTGGAGATTGTTCACAATGACACCACATGTCCGAATCAAAGCTATGGCACAAAACAGTCACTCAAGTCTGACTCTACACTGCAAAATAATGCAGATCAAAGAGGTACTGAAAAGTGTTCAAATATTCATCACGAAAGAAACGGTCAAAGTGACAAAAATGCTTTCACAAACGATTCAAAAGTTGCCAAGGACAAGGCCGCGGCATATGTTTATGATGGATCTTTGATGAGTCCAGCGAAGCACAAGCCACCGGCCAAGTTGTTCGCGAAGAAAGGTCCCAGTGTGTTTGGAGGCTTCTCAAGATTATTCAGCCGGAAAGAAAAGAAGGAGAAACACAGGGCACCAGATTGTAATGCAAACTTCTACAGGTCATTGAACGAAGGTGAAAACGACACTGAAGCTGATAACGACGGCGACAATTTGGACAATAATTGTCTCTTATCAGAGAATAAAGCTGATAACGAACTAAATACATCACAAGACAGCCGTGATGAACAAGAAACCTTTGTTGAACATGTGAACAATGCTGATGTCATTGAAACAAATAAAGACAATGACACTGAGTATCAAGATAACCAAACTAACCAACATAACGAACGTGTGGATGAAGAGCTCTTAAATAAAAGCCACGGAAGCAATGACTCCTTGGAGTCAATAGATGATGAGTTGTTTTCACGCAGACCAAGCAAAAAGGCGGAAGAGTCAAAAGTGGATAAATTTAAAGAAAACAGGATGAAGGATAAAGACGCAACAACAAGCAGTGTGGATCGGACAGTTAAGCGATCCCAGAGTGTTCGAGAGCTAACCGAAGCTGAGAAAGACAACCTGGAGAAAACTGGTACAACTGGATTCCCTCTGTCCAAGGCGTTCTTCCAGGCACCCGTGGGTAGAACAGGGTCTCTGCTACCCAGCTGGAGACGATGGTCATCGCAGAGTAATTTTGAGGCAGTGAGAGAAGAAAGTGAGTCTGAGTCTGAGGAAGAAGATGAACCTCGCAACAAAGTGGTAACCCAAAACAAAGTACCAATCTTCAATCAGTCAAAGAATTTTGATATGCGTAGCAAGGCAGTCAATGGATTGAAAAACAAAGATAAAGTGAACACAAACTCAAAGAACCAAGATGTAGCAACGGACAGTGATTCCGAGGGCGAACTGAATGCCAAGTTCGTGGATTATTTCAAGAGGAATGGTAAAGTTGCTATCCACACGGACGGAAACAAGACTGTTGTGATCTCCAGCAGAGGGAGCTTCAAGAACATTAGTTATAATCCGGAATTCACGAAGGAAGGTCTGCAGCTTGGAACAGAAATGTCCCGAACTGAGTGTTCACAGTTAGACTTGCCAGAGGAGGACAGGGGTCCGGGAGACCGTGAACAGAGAGAGATACAAGAAAAACTGAAGCAATACCGCGTTACCCTCCCCGATGCAACTGTGACCGAATCTAGTGATGTACAGTGTTATGACAGTCTGGAAAAACTGGATGTTAATCAAAACGTACGAGAATCTGGTCAAAACAATAATCATAAGAATAAACGCGATTGTGATCAGGACTCTGTGCTCAAAGATGGGTCAATGTCCGACCTTTCCCACAGGTCAAGTGACACGTCAGATCATGCACATACTCATGATAGCGACAGTCGCGAACGACGAACTAAGGGTAGCGATAATAGAGCCAGATCACATAGTGACCTGGGGCTCAAGGGGTACATGTACAACCCTAAACACGACCCAACACGTCACAGTGCATTCAAATGGCACTCCACGCAAAGTTCGACGGATTTGCGTCACGCTGGCGAAACGGAAAGTGAATCGTCGTCGGTCGCCGATACGGTTAGTTCGCAAGGGTACGACAGCGAACAGCATAACGCTTCCATGGACGACATACGCAAACAACTCGCATCAATGACTTCCCATTTTTCAGCGCATATAATCAAGTGAGTTCAAATTACTCTTATTGTTTTTGACTTCAATCACGTGTTATTTGTTTCACAGAGATGTTCAAGACTGTTTTGGGACAGTCGTCCTGTACCGAACTATTATATTTATCATGAAGTCAATTTCATTATGTGGAATATGAAACTTGTGACATAGCTTAGAAAAAGGGGCCTCACACTTGATGTACAGAATTTAACAAAGTTATCTTGTCTTCTGTTTGTACATATATTACTTATGAGAAAGAGATAATCTTCAAAAGGCAATAAGCAAAAGGATGAGTTCTTAGTGACATGTCATTTGTCATGATTCCGTTTTTGAATCGTCCTCAGTAATCTATTTTAATCCCATTTTATAAGGGAATGTTTTATCTTTATTTTTACACCAACTCAACTCGTACATCACTTTGATAGTAAGTGATGTTAGAAATACAAACAAACAAACAATACATGCGTTTAAAAATGTGATGAAGTCTTGCCTTGAAGACATATTCATTATCGCCCGAGTGAAACGTCGGTTGAAAGACAGACTTTTTCACATTGTCTAAACATAAAGACTTCTTCGTGGGAATCTTCCTAATGAATTTTATTCTTGATAACTTCGTTGATTTGTTCAGTATCGTTTGCCATGAGCGAGGTGTTGATGCCTGGTTATTGCGCATAGCGAATGATTTGAAAGTTTCTTACACCATGTGTGGCCACACCAGACTCAGAGTTTAGCAAAAGTCCAGGAAAAAAGGGCCTGGCATTTCATGATAATAAGCCAAAACAGCCTGAGAGTAGTCCAAATTGGATTGTTCCACCATCTTTGATCGTCTAGACTGATGTAGACCTGTGCAGTAAAGGCATTTACAATTTTGGAGTCCTATAACGGCCCCACAGCCTGAAAGATGGCGGTATTAAATGAATGTGGTACGTGTTAATACACTATGAGTGTAGGTAAAAGGCAGATTGGTCCTGAGAGAGAAATGATCTGTTTCCGGTTTTAAGCGACTGTCCACTTTACATAAGTCGCAATATTGATTCGCGTGTTATTTTGCTCCTGCATGTAAATCTCCTCTGCGTGATATGTCATTGTGTTATTTGGCTTCATTGGGTTTGGCTCATGTATCAACGGGAAAAAACATAACGAATGTAGATGTTCTACATAATGTGTAAAAAGCAAATGCTGTTAAAATGCGAAAAAAACCCGAAGAGTTTCTACCTCAACAATATTTGCAATTTTTTTGCTAGAAAATTCAAATGCATGGCGCTAACATAGTTGGAAGGCAGGAGTAATTTGCTACGACTTCTCTAACTGTAATTGAGCCTTTTCGTTCCGTGGTGTTTAACGTATGATTTAGGATAAGATTTCTCTCGCACATGTAATTACATGTTTTTGCTAGGTAATTTAATTTCCAGTAAAACCATGGAAATATACACTACATGAACACATATTGAACCGCCATACCTGTAAGTATACCCTTTGTAAAACCAGTACCAGTGCAGAGATAATTTAGTTATTCACAAGAAAGGACCACTCCTTGACGGTATCTCATTTATTTGGATATCCTACGGACTAGAAGATTAGTAGATATAAGTGACAACTTTGACATATTATGTTATAGGATTATATTTCTGTCCGTAATGAAAAAGAATAGATACTGGTAGTTTTTATGAGTATGTGGTATTATATGTTTAACCTGGGACCATATTGCTATATTATTCATTCACGCTTAGTGTCACTGCTATTCAGAGCAAGTCATATCATATTCCCATAATACCAGGCCTTTTATCACAAAGATTTTTAAATTCAAATAAAAAGGTGGACGATCAATTATAAATGTCTTTGCTACTGTAATTGCTTATAAAGTCAACTGTCAGTAATGTGATCCATGGTTATCCAATTCTGAAAAGGCTTTTTTGTGATTTTTGGGTCATATTTACTCGGAATTATACAGTGCCCTGGCATCAAACACCTCCCCCGATAAAGCGTGTTTAATTGACAATCTTGACAAACCGGTAAAATTCAATTTGACCAAATTTGGAAATTTAATTTATTGTACCTTTTTAATGTTGGTAACCCTGAAAATAAATCAATTTTGGTATTTTCAATTAAAGCCAGTTTTGCTAAGATCTAGCAACTATCGGGGATGACTAAGTGAATACAGAAATGATCATTATGACCAAGCTGATGAGCAGTTGATCTTGCAAATTCAAGGAAAGTGCATTGAACGAAATTCTAAGGAATCGCGATTGTGAATGTACTAAGTTGGGCTGTTGGACGAACCGTATTAAAACTTGCATGGCACGGTATCGTATTTTGCAATCACAACCATACTAGCCACCAGTTGTATGGCCACCTAAAGGTTTATTGCAGTGAAAAAGACATTCGTACTTGTTCGAATTTATAAAAAGTCACATTTTAACAGAAAGGCACAGGAGGCAGTTTGTACCTTTTTCTGAGGGATGGGGGTTGGGGGTTAAGATTACTTTGCGGACACTAATACCACTTGTTCTAGCAATTTTTTTGGCTCATTTGGCATACTTGCCAAAGAGCCCATAGAATCATGAATTGTCTGTCGTCCATCGTCAGTTGTCGTCGGCATTGTCATCGGCATTGTCTGTGCACACTTGCCCGGAGCACACTTTTGATCATACAGACTTCATATCTTACCCACATATGCACATATGTCCCTTCTCAAAGCCTACCAATAATTATATTGCTATGACCCTTATTCTCAAATTGGCAGCCATATTTGTTATTTTCTTTGAACCTTACTCCAGGATGTACACTTAATGATACAGCTTCCATATTTGGTAGACTTATGCATCTATACACAACCTTTATTTTTAGTAAATATAAAACTGATACCATTAATATTTCCAATTTGGCAGCCATATTTGTGTTTTTGATAGATCACATATTTGAGATTTGATCTTATTTTGATACTGTATTTGTACCCATATAATATTGTGGCCTGTATTGTCTTTTTTTTCTGTAATGGCAAATGAGCTCAGGTCCATCTGGACCTATTTTTTCAGTTTGTAATTTCACTTACCATACACCACATGGACCACAGCCACATTTGGATCACGGAAAGTATGTGTGCCCTGTGGGTAGAGCCTGTATATATTAGTATGGTGAATAGATAGGTGATAATGAACACTTATGTGCGCTGAAGAGCTCTACCGCAATGATATTTTACGAAGACATCAATCACACATCTGTCAAAGTCTTACTTTACTCGTGACAATTGTGATATGTTAAAATTACCTTAAAGGGGCAGAATGTCGAAGCATGACATTTTGGAAGCATGTGCTGAACATGGCAACAATGGAGAAATTGCGGTTTGAAAAAATGAACAATGGATAAATTACGGGTTTGAACAAAAACAACAAAACTGGGCAAAAATCGGAACATTCAGGAAATCTCCATTGAACTTGGTTTTGACCTACTTTGCAACCATCCAATAGAATTCCCATGGGTAATACAGCAAAAGAGACCAAAAATTCCCAACAGGAAGGAAACAATAACCAAATATCCTACAATTATTAAGTAGATACGACAATAACTTATGCAAATAAATGATGGAGATGTCAATTCGATAGTATGCACTCAGAAAATTGTTTCGCGTGTAGTTTTGATAAGATTAAAAAATCAAGTTAAAGTTTAAAAAAATCAAGTTAAAGTTGGAAAATAATTTAAGTGTACAGTAATTAAATATTAAGGATCAAAGAAGAATTTTAATTTCTACGAAGTCCCAGTAGGGCTCATTGATAAGTACGTATTTTATCATCTTCCTCACTACATAACCTTTAGCGCTTATATAATAGAAACGTATTTTAACTTTCTACAGCCGTGTATCCGAGGGTACACACTAGAGTTTAATGCACAGTGGGTCTGTGTTCAAATATTGGCAACGTTTGCGGATTGGTTAACCAAAGGCGTCTTCATGCACAGCAGATTTTTGGTTCGTTTTTCGCAGACGTTAAACCACCTCAAGACAAGCGAGTGACATAATGATATGAGTGTATTATAAAATGGATGGTTGTTTTCAACCTGTCATTGGTAAAAGGCCTGGAGCTCTGGACACAGTACCAGAAGTTGCGGATCCAAGTTTCTGGATGGAGTTTGAATAGGCGGGAACATGTTGCTATTAGCTTTGGCACAGGAAAAAAAATTGTATTCGAATTTGAAAGTTCATTGTTTGGATAAAATTAAATATCTCCTTCATTCCCCTATTTTGTGACCAGCTGTGTTATGGATGCAGATTTGAATTGCACCGGAAGTTTTTGGATCCTATTTTCACCAATGTTGATGTTTACATTAACCGTTAAAATTTACTTTTATATTGCGGCCCAAAGATATACAATCTGCGCAAATTCTAGTGGCTCAAGATCCTCCACTGAACCCAAGTAAATCAATTTCACAGGCCTGATACAATGCCAAATGCGAGTGTTCTTTAGTCCTTGTAACTGACAAATATTGCCCTACTAATGAGACAAACACGGACCGTGGCGCTCCCAATGACCATAAAGCAACTCTTTTTGTAGTTTTCAAAGGATTTGTATTTATTATTATTAAGCATCACAGGGAATGCATTATTTATGTTGTTGGCAGAAATACAAAGAATCAATAATTACACGTTTTGATAACGCAATATTTCGTCTCCGCACTGATTGTCAGTCACTTGTCACTTGTCAGTCACCTTTCAATGTCATTTTTCGGAAATGTACTATCAAGTTCAAGTATGAACATCACCCTAAGATGTACTCTTTACTTTCTTTACTTTCTTAATTTACCCTTATTAATCCAGTTAAAATTTACCCTTATTAATGCAGTTAAATAATAAAGCTTTTATCATTTAGCAGTTTGTTCTGTCAAGTGTTCGGATCTTGTTGCGTATTTTAATCAATGTTAGTTTGATACCATTTGCGAATTGTCACCCTATTGTAAATATTATTTTATTTTCCACCTGTAGAAAGAAGCAGCAGAGAGCGAGGCGGGGAAGTCTGGGTAGTTCAGACAAGGCACCATCCGTCTCCGAATTATCTGTAGGATCCAGTAGAGTTAGTCGCAGTCTGTGGGGCAGAGATCCCACGGCAGATGCCAGACCCATCACAAACCCTGCTCTCAAGAGTAAACTGGGGGCGGCTAGATTATCCACTGGTGCCAAGGTTACCTCAAGAGTAAGTCACTGATCATTGTGTGCAACGTTAATAAAAGTTGCAGTCTACTTGTTGTAGTTATACCTTTAAAGGTACTAAAATGCAGAGTAAATCTGATTATGAATATGTAACATAAGATCATTAGCCTCGCTCATACCTTCTCTTGAGCGAGGATTCTGCAACGATGAAGATCTAGAATTGACCGTTTTTGTGAAATGTTTTGAAACTAGAGGGTGCTGGACTGCCACCACCCCCTCTCCATCCCACCACCACCACCACCCCATATATGGGCGCTGGAGGGAAATTCAAATGTCAGAAGTTTCAGTCTGGATGTGGAGTAGTGTGAGACCGGACTCTCCCACCCCTACCCTGTGTATTTTACTATATAGAGCAAGGCTGTAACCGACATGTTGTCCGTCTCGTTACACAAATGGAATACGGTAAAAGTTATATCTTTAAACCCATGGTCCGTTTACAAATTTTTGTCTTTTGTATTAATTTTGTACAAGCCACTCTCTTTGCATAGTGGATGGGTTCGCCCAAAATATATTCCACTGTTATGCATTGCGACCCCGACAATAAAAAAACCGAAAGTAACGTCAGTTGAGTGAATATTGTTCATAAATACAAATCTTTGCATAGATAATACAAACACAAAGACGTGACCAGCATGTTGAGTTCGTCTGATTATTTGTTTATGTGTCCATGTATTCTATATTTAAAAAGATAATGATACTTGTGATTTAAATAGAGAATCCCGTGACCAGGTTTATTGTGAGTTTAAGTCAATAAAGGCACTGGATTGGAAAAATTATTTTCCATCAACCTGCCAACGGGATCCGGCCTAAAAAACAAAAAATTATAAATTATTAGATTTAAATCATCATTAAAATATTTTTTTTGCTCCAGGCCATAGTTCTTGGACATAATTGGCTAAAACATTTATTTAGACAAACGTGCTATTGGTACAAAGACCAAATACTGTTCCCATCCGACATGTTGCCTTTGGCGCTTATTGAAACTCAATATTGCCAGGAAACATAAAAAATTTCAAAGGTTAATTTTTTCGATAATTTGACCAAAAAGGTTTATGGGTATCCCGCCATTATCTGACTTGAAAAGCAACTAAGAAAGGCAAGAGACCAGGTTATGAGCTGCTAAAATAAAGATTACTTATGTCAGATAAATGTAAAGTGATATTCCGTGAGAGTTACATTCTTTCATACACGTAAAGTTTTAAATATCAAAGTCTGTGTTGTGAGATATTTCGACATTTTTGTGTTTTTATAATGTACTATTCTCACTAAAGCTGCCATCCGATATTCGAATTTGTTTTTATTCGAAAGTTTTCTACACTTTCAAATATTCGAATCTATTATTTACTTCTCCATCTGAATCATTAAGAATGCATAACATTTTGATAGCAATTATATATTTAAATTTTTACAAAAATATTGTTCCTATCACTACATTCCTAAGTGAAATCAAAGACTTTAGTTAGCAAGATTAGGAAATGGAAAGGATTGAAATGTGGGTCACTAAATACATTTCATAATTTTCATTCTCTCATGTAATTTGTCTGCAGACTGCAAAGTTTAGTGGTGTAATGAGGGCTACTGATATATTCGAATATCGATCGAAAATAATACTTAAAATTTTCGAATGAAAAAATTACATTCGATGATAGTTGTAATTCTCACTGTACAAATTATACATTGGCAAATCTAAGGGGAGGACAGGACAGATGTTGCCTGCATCCTCTCCCTTACGGCCATTTTTTTTCTTTTTATGTAAGTTTCTTACATTTTTGCCAGGTTTCAAGGGAAATTAGTGGAGAACGCTGCGCATGGTTAACCTTTACAAATAGATATATAAAGTCCTCACTGAGAAATCCTGCTTTGCAAAGTGTTTTTATTTGCTTTTAAAGGACCAGAAGATCCTGGAGTTGATGCTTGCCAAGCGAGAGGAAGCAAAGAAAGAAACACAGAAACGGGAAGCAGCGCGCACCGCGTGGGAAACGGAGAAACAGAAAGAAGCTCAGGCGAAAACATCGGCGGAAAACGCACGAAGGCGAACGTTATCAGAGCACAGACGACTGCAGGAAAACAGACGGGTAAATACTGCAGTCCTAACCACAAGAATTAATTGATTTTGGTTAATGTGTGTGAATTTGACCTTTACATGTAAGAAGTGGAACTGTTAAATTTACGTGAAGTGTTTTAATTCACAAAGTTTGTCACCAAAATTGGCCCAATTACCCTTGATGTTATCACATGGTAAGTAGTGTAAAAAATGATACTGTAATTCAGGCTGCTGAGGTCCAGGCGCGGACATGCAGCCACGATCACAACCATGATGAGGTTTTTCACTCTGTAAGTTTTTGTAAAACAGTAAATCTCATCATTCAGTTCACTCACTGGCACCCATAGCCACGGAATTTCCCTTCTAACAAACTTGGTTTAAATGTATAGCAGTTCTATGGGTATCACTGTCACTGAAGTTAGTAGCTCTGGGTGCTGATCCCTACCAGGCATACCTGCGTGATCTAACTCTCGCATAAATCTACTTAACATGGTTAACCCCTAAAAATATAAATAGAATACAGGCTATCATCGTTTGACTTTATCCACTGATAGAACTAGTATAAAGGCTGTCAACAGCATGCTCAGCACGCTGAGTACATAAAGCAACTAAAACAAGATGACGCCGTTTTGAAACTTTGGGTACCATTTGGTTGGACGGACGACAACCTTGGACGGACGACAACCTACTTCCACGAATTTAAAATGTATCAATTGCTTTTTATTTCCATGATACATCAGACTACATCAAATACAAAAGGGTGTAATTGAATTAATCTGTAATATGGGGACTGATAAATAAGAAATGTAATTGAACTTAGGCCTGCTTACATGCACCATGCAGCAACGGAAACCCCGTGCATATCATGGAATTACTAGTTTAACCTGCTGTAAAATAGATTCGCTGCCAGTAATATTATGCTTTCAATTAAAAATGCTTATTTTGCCAAATATTACCTTAGGGAAATATACCAAATACTAACATTTATTTCGCGACGGTGGCGAAATTTGAAGAAGGCCATGTAATTATGGATCTATTCAACTTATTAATGAGAACAGTTTTCTTAGGTGTTTACTTTACCATTAATAAAATCGATTATTTTTCATTTGTAAATAAAAGTAAAAGTTCACACCATACATAGGATGTACCTCTTCTTAAAGAAGTTTTTTGCTTGTTGCAGACCGACGCACTAAATAGAACATTAAAAGAAGAGGAGGAAGATAGAAGAGAACGAGAACACAGCCTTAAGTATTGCGATAAACAATGGGCTGTGCAATCTAACAGAGTCCTCGCAGAAAAAGAGGCAAAATTGGCAGAGAAAAGACGGCAAAATATGGAAAGAAAGAAATCAGCGGCGAGTATTCACAAATAAAAACTTTTGCCAGGAGATACTTTGATACATTCAATTTAAGTAATCTAGAATTGATTCGGTATTTAAGTGAATAAAGTATTGATAGATGTCACAAAACACGATTATTTACATCGCGAACTCGATAAAATATTGTAGGAGGAAAGATTACAAGCAAAGTTACGTGAAGAACAGGAACATAATAGAGCGATCTTAGAAAAACAGGAGCGACAAATACGTAGAGCAAACTCCTTCAAGGAATCCAAAGAAGTGGAACAATTAAATGTTAGTACTATGAACTACATGTTCAGCGTTTTTGTTTCTGGATAAGAGTTAAAGTTACAAGTAGAGTTAAAGTTACAAGTAGGACCATACAAGTTGCTAGAACTACGGAGGATAAATGCACAGCACTCAATGGAGTTATCCTGTAATACGTATCTTTGAAGTCAATTGATTCCTCATTACAAGTGTTTTTAATCGTTGTAGCAAAAGCGAATGAAAGCTATTCAAAGCAAAAAGAAGCAGGAGGCAAGGAAAAGTGCTATTGACAGACAGTCGAGGTAATTAATTTAAACAGCCTCCTAAAAAGGATGAGAAATATCAAACAAGTAATATGAATTCTGGGTGAAAATTATTGCAAGCATCTTCAAAGTCAGGAATAACTTGCTTGAACAGACAGTCTGTGAATTTACATAGACGCAATCAACCCACCGTCACCCCTTCACCCCCAACTTCCTGGGTGAACAATAGCAATAAAACCTTTGTCTCATAAAACTTCAGAGTACATGCACTTTATCTTTCACATTAATTAACATTTACGATATTGTAGAGAAGACTTAAATCATCTTCAATCACATATCGATGCCAAACTCTCGGTTGCCGAAGAACTAGCCAAACTGCAACAGCATAGGAAAACTAAGGATCTCAGGAAAAGCATGTACGTATGTCTCATAAGTCAAGGTTTAGCGTCACTTAAATAAGACAAGAAAAGAATGCTATCAAACGATACGAAATGACTGATCAAGTTCTATTCGTTGTAGGCATGAACTTGATACCCGTTTAGAGAAATCACGTGAGAATCAACAGAGAATGGAAGAAGAACTTGGTGCATGGAGAGACGACCTCCTTTCTTACAGGAAAATGGTAAGTTCATTTCATTTTTCTCTACCATATATGCTCACCATAGTTGAATCTTAACGAGCTTGTGAACGTCAAAATATATATAAAAGTACAATGGTGTAGAATATTCTGCACCAATTTTAACAACATACAATATTGAAATATCTCATCTCAGATTAATTTTTTTTATAATTTTGAGATACACTCTGTTTATTTCCTGCAGATGGAACAAAAGGCAGAGGAACAAGCACGTCAGAATGTACTCAACAAGAAAAAGAAAGCTATGCAAGAGAGAATTGCCAAAGAACGGGCACAAAAGGAAAATATGAAAAAGTGAGTTTCACGTAAAGCATCTACCCATAATTCGGTTCAACTGTCCACGTTAATGTTACGTAATCATCCATTGTATTCAAACTGTCAAACCGATGGTGACTTATAATATGTTTTAATTAATAGATTAATGCAACAAGAGGAAGAATGGAAGATGGATGTGGAAGCTACGATGGCCATGAAAGATGCTCGTGCGCGCATGCTACAAATGGAGAAAGAGGAAATGATCCAAGAGGTTACTACTTCCTTCATGAAACCATTTATCATAGAAAATTAAAACTTGAAGATGATCTTTTACAAGATTTGAATTATTTTGTAACAAAGAAATTCAATGACAGTTTGAATGAGTTATGTTATAACTGTCGTCTTACACGTGTATTTTGAAGATTATACTGGTTTTGATCTGTAACATGTTGTATTTCAGTCACGAGCGATGGCACTTGCGTCCCAAAGATTAAGAGAAGAATTGCGACAGGCTTATTCATCCGATCATATTGATCAGTTATCTCGAAGAGCAGAGTTAGAGGCTAAAATTGTAGGAAATCCACAAATTTCTCAAACTGCAAACCACATGTCCTCGTTAACATTGGGTTAATAATAAGGCACGTGTAAAGCACTTAAAAAGTATTGCAAATTTCGTTTTATCACCTGTACAAATGAATTGCTTGGATTTAAATGTAGCGTAACGTAATAAAATGTAAAGTACAAAATTTTTATTTTGTATTTGTTGAATCTGCTGTACAAGATTATTTATTTGTATGAAAGTAGATATGGCAAATGTTGGTATAGTTTATACATATTCACTTGCGCAATGTCTGCTCAAACAAACTCATGGGAACGTTTTCAATTATGTTATGTTTTTATTGGATGGTGCTGAATGCATAGAGTGAAGAAATAATAACGTAAATTGTTATCTGCTTTATTTATAACAATAGCCACAATGAGGTCCTATATTTTAATAGGTAATCTGAAGTATTCAAATTCCACGATTGCAATGGTAAAAAAAACAACAGGGTATTCACTATGCTTGTACACATGAGAATGCCCGTCATGTTGAAATTTGACTGTGATTATTTTTACTAGTGTATGTGTACGTGTATCTACTATGTGTGTACAACCAGTGTGTATAACCTTGTAAAGTTACAATTAAGTGTCTGCCTAGTCTACAAATGTAATAAAAGTTTGTGTTTTGTAGACCGTATTGATTATTGTTACTGTTAAGTTAATTGTTTGATAAAACAACATATCCCAGTGTATGCAATAGGTATGCCTAATGTGAAATTAATAGGTAAAGCATAATTTAATTGTTATTGTGAAACATGCACCGAGCTTACAACATGTTTCCTGAACAAAAGGATAAAAAAACGTTGCCTGGGTGGCCTGTATATATGTATCTTTTTGGCACCCTTAACGTAAATTGCTAAGACAGATACACAGTAGGAAGTGTGTTTTGCAATAACCATTATTAAATGGCCTCTAAAACTCATTGAAAACTGGACCAATAAGATGGAATGTACAGCAAAATCTGCATTAGGGCGCTGCTTTAAAGCACCAGACATAATTTATATAGTACATGTAATTGTGGTCTAATTGAACAGACCTTTGCAGCAGATACTTTTCTAATGTTGATTTTACTGTATTTTCATCTATTAAATATGTCTCGCAGCACTTTTTATGACCCTTAAAGCTTGTGCAGTTAACCAGTTGGGGCATTGGAGTGTAAGGTTAAACCAATGAGGCTAACACTAAAGATGTGGCGTTAGAATGTAACTGCACAAGGGTTATGAAAACGTGCTGTGTATCACCAGTGTACATGCACAGGTTTGCACACAGTGACTTTCTAGTAAACGCACGTTGTCGAGCATGACAGGAAAGTCAGCTTACACGAAATGTGCGAAATTACTGCTGGGTCGGAAAAGTTGAGAACCTACTGATTACATGGTCATCCAGTGTTAAACACAATACATGTACATGTAACCTCTACGATGTTAACAAAGCTTGAGTTAATAACAGCAATAATCAGACATAGAGCCATGATAGGCTCAACAAGCAGATCAACAAGTGTATTCATGTTCTTAATAAATTCATATTTATAAAACACTACACAATTTGTCATTGTACTAAATATGAATAAAACATGACTGAAGTTTTTTGATATGACCTGTTTGAATCAACAAGTTTTCTTAAAGGACTCCACGGGTCAGCTGGTACCTGCGAGGACAGGGATTTACCCTGCTCCACGGGACATCTAGTTATGCCCCGATTATCATATCAATACTTTACAGGAATTTATGTTTTTAATGAAATTATAAAAATGCACTATCGTTAGATGAAGCGATCAGTGACGAATTGAAAAATATCATTTTACCGTAACATTTACAAACGAGGTGACCTGACGGAGCACTGACCCTCATGCATCCCCTGACTTTTTCCTAGAATTGTCTGAAATGGGCAGAAATGCATTTTCCCCAGTCCGGGTGGCGGGGGAGGGGGGAGAGGTCAATGAGGGTCAATGAAATTGTTTTTACCGTGCCATAAATTCAACACTGCAAACCCATTATTACTTCAATCATAAACACTTAATTTCATTAATCAAGGTCACGGGGAACGGGGCACAGGGCGGGGAATAGACACCGGGTGTAACAGATATCGTTTTACTAGGTGGTGAAAATGCCCTTGGCTTTGTTTTATGTTCAGAGTTTAGAGTGTAGAGTCCGGCACGTACAAATTTAGTCTGACACGTGATTGTGTAAGTGCTTACAAATAGTACCAATTTCAAGATGGCTGAAGATCCTGATCTAGAATTCAAAAGGAGAATGGGCCTGGTTGCCAAAGCTTTAAACAGTAAGTATTTAACATCTACTTCATGTATTTAAGATCTACTTG
>JBCAUI010187750.1:0-17193 GCA_038406195.1 Haplosyllis anthogorgicola
ATAGAAATGGCTTTAAGCTTTCGCTTGCTCTTTGCATTCACTCCGCCTCACCACCGATTGATGCTAGTCGACAATAAAAATGACGAATTTCCTAACATACAATTTGAATTGCAATGGTATAAATCACAATTGATGCTTTTACTGACCACTAGTGCGATAAATTTGAAATTTTACGTAAAAATGCTACAAGATTTTTGCTGGCCGAACATTTTTGGTCAAATACACTAGAGCAGTGTATTCCATTGTCTCATACATTCCTCAGTATGTTTATAACAAACGACACAATGGTGCTGTTGTTTCATTTTGTCTATACTTATAACAATGCATTATTGCTGTATTGCTATGGTTTTATTCGTATTGCTATGGTTATGTAAGTGCACATGTGGGTGGTGCAACAAAAACATCGTGTATATCTATGAGAATATGTACTTCATTGTTTAAAAGTTGGGAGCATTTTTATCGTATACCGTTCTTAGTTGGTTTCTGTCATTAAATTAGTTGTAATTTAATTTTAGAATTCCCTTCTATTTTGAACCAAATGGGTTTTACCCCAAAATTAATCATCACACGAAATAATCCTAATATAAATTTTGATAATATTTGTCATGGAAATACACATTAAATCAAATCGAATCACTGGAAGTAAGCTTAATATGACAAGGTAGTGATGCAATATAGAAAATGAAACTATTTCACGCAGTGCCTTTATGCGAATCAAAGTCACAGTCTGGCATTCTGTTGTTCTTAAATGTGCCAAATTATTAGAAATCTTGGTCGTTGATCCAAACCTGAATTGGTTTCTTTCCAATGCCTATATGTTCATAGTACGCTCCTATTGGGCAGAAAGCGAGGGCAAATCTGAGAAAGCACACAAGAGGCATCCTGTATCTTCGAAAAGTCACGGGAAAAGTCATTCCATGTCTGAAACAGAGGGTACCAGTGGCACCATAAAATGGACCACAAGAAATGTTAACTTTTTATTCTAAATGGATCTATTGTGTCGAAATTAATAGTTTCCAAATTAGCGCAAATTTTTTTGGAACTGATGTAAATCGAAATTATAGTGACTACTAGAATTGACCACTAGGTACATTTGTTTTAAATAATTTTATCATCATTTCCCACATATTATCAGTCCGTTAAACAGGTAGATTTTACCAACAGCTGATTTAAGGCATATTGTGCATGTCGAGTATTCGTGGCTTACGTGTGAAAACGCACCAACCGACCGTCAGGTAATCACGTACAACACAGACTAAATATCCAGACGAGTACCCCTGTTCTAATCATACCCCATTTATCTTAGTCTTGCAACAATAGAATTCTATACTAAGTACAATTATGGTTTCGCTTTTGATGCGCCATTATTAAACTTCTGAAACGAACTGCAGGAGGCTATTGAAGGCAAGACAGATTATGAAATTACTATCATAAGTTTAGCGCCCCTCAACAATTGAGGTGACTCAGCGCAGCATGTTGCGCTTAACTTTTAATAGTAACTTCATATCTTTCTATTACAATCAGGGCTGTTTCTAAATGGGGTCAACCACATCATTTTGCGTATGCTCGTTTTTTTTTACGCTGACACGCCTATACCTTGCTTTAAGTGTACGAAAGGCATGCACAGCATGAAATGCACAGAGGAAACAAAATTCTCACAGCATATGTTTGATTTTTAAATTTGGTTAAATCCCTGAAAGATTATCACTTTGCTGTTTATGGTCGTGAATAGTGGGGAAAAATAGTTGTTGTCATTGGCCATGCTATGTAAGGACGTGCATCGTAAAACGTACGACAAAAATGTTTATACTAGAGTCTCATTGTTGTAAGTTTAGTTTTTAAGTCCATTTTGCGGTTTGGAGTTCTTTCATTATATGTGTGTAGTCTGGTCCTACCGTTTTGTGTAGGGATAGCAAAAGGTACGATTTGCTGCTTCGGGTATTCGAGAGCTATTGCTCGATTCACGAGTACACTAGATTCCATAAATTGCATTAAATTAGTTCCTTAGATTTCTATTGATTTAAGAATGCTTGGGCATTCCATGTTGTGCTATTGATGTGCACAAATGCGGGACATGAAATTCTATTGTTCTTAAACTCTAGGTTAATTTCTAGGATATTTCCTGGACACAAATTGTGTTCATTATTCATTCTAAACTATAGGCTTACGTAGTATTGCCAAAACAAGCACCATGCTGGGAAAGGCAAAGCAAGTTAAATAATTTCAATGTAAAATGACACTGAACTTATTTGCCAAAGTTTAGATGAAGTGTATCGAGACTCTACACAGTTTGGATTGGACAGCAGCAATGATAATCGGGATATCGATTATCGAACTTTTTCTATTCGTTTTTAACCCTATAAAACCGTCTTTACGTATTTTGCATTCAGTCTCGGGCGCTGTTATGTTGATAGATGACGTTTTGGAGATTTTTAGATGATATTTGATCCTTTGTGTAAACAGACACATACTTAAGAAAAAGTCGCTTTTTTGTCTTTCTTGCATTATCGTACAACAGGAACTAAAAGCTAAGAGGTACCAACGTTTTTCCAATTTAATCCTGTAGATTTCATAGGAAATTCACTCGCGTCTTTTTTCGGCTTCTCACCAAAAAGAAAGAAAAAGTCTCTTGTGCCACTGTGGTTATATAATGTCTCACTCGAGGTTTTTCCTAATTCGGTTTTTGCCACATCTGTCAGATTTGATAACTGCAATAATTGACGTACAAATTAACAAAAATGCGATAGACATTGTTTATTACAATTCTTAGCTATCATACATGATTTAATTGTATTAACAAACAGCACATGTCCTGCCTTGTATGAATTATGATGTCAACCAGATCTGACAAAACGCAATTAGGAAAAACCTCGACTGGTTGATACTTTGGATAGGTCCGGTCCCTTTTAGAGTGACCGTAGACTGAAGTGTGTTGTTGGTCTATTTGGACACGGGTGTAGGTGAATAAGGATTTTTTGGCCGAGTTTGTGATTTTCAGCATGTTTTTCGCAGTGACATTCTATTTGAGCCAAATCCGTGACTTTATCTCTGCTATTACGCATGTGCGCATAAAATGAATGTACGTGCGTGTGACAGTAAGCGGGTAACTTGACTTTCGCTTGTGTATTGTTCAAATATTCCTTCTTTTCGATTAATTGATAGAGAAAGAATGGTTTGTCTTTGCGTTAGAAATCTATTGTGCATACCGTGTACACCACTGAAATGATATAAATAAATAAAATAATAAAATTTCCTTTTAAACAGTGCCAACAGTAAACTAAAATCGAAGAAGCACCTGTAAGGTACCGTGTTACACCTTTTACCGGGATTTTCTTGTCGTGATGTACTTAACCATTTGCCAAAAAGTCAGCAGGAAGTCTGCTCTTGTATTTGCATTAAGTTGAAGAAAATGGAGGAGTAATTTGTAAAAAAACCCCTCCAATGGAGGTTTTTCCAAATTCGATGTCCATCTAATTTAACTAATCAGGTAGAACCTATGCCTATGCTAGTTTTGGTATGCCTACCATTTATGGTGTGTCAGTGATACCAACGGTGGGGATCGCACACTGATATCAGTACATTAAACCAAAATCAGTGCACAAACTGACAAACTGATAAGGGCAACATAATTTTTGGTATGTCTCCTAATTGCAATTGTACAACAATGGATAGACATGTCTGTTATCAATTAACCTGTCCCAGCTCAGGAATTTGTCAAATTAGGTGAATTTTAATTTGGAAAAACATTCAATGCACTGTTGCTGTAACTGCTGTGAGTCACGTAGAGAGGTAACCGGGCGTCCCAGTCTGACATCACGGGTCGTGTCCCCTCAGGGCATCAGGCGGCAGCTCTCTAATAAAATCAGCTAAAGTGCAATCCTCTTACTTAAGTTTACCTTCTCAAGATACTTAAAAATAGAAAAGTAGATCAAATGCACGCAAGCGAGAGATCTACCATAGCTTTGAAACCCAAGTGTGGGCAGCGTCACCCGAAATGTGAAACAGAGGGTACCAATGGCCCCACTTGTTTAAACTGTAATATTTCAGACACTTTTCGACAGTAGGGTACAAAGTGTAACACATAAAGCGCGATTTTATATCTAAACTAATGTGATGGTGTGCTGAACTACAGTAGTAAAGCAAATGAGTTTTCTGCCGCCCACAATTGTGGCAGCACCTGACGGGCAATAAATACATGCTACCACTTCGTACCCTACTGATCAAGGAACAATGGATATACATATTGATACCGCCTTCTATTTACCCGTACACCCTTAGTATGTGCTGGTACCTGCTGTTTGACTTCCATGCACTGAGACTGAACCAAAATATAAACACACAAGTTTTTCAGAAATCCATTTTACTGATTAGTCTAACAAGACTAATTAGGAAACTACATGTGAAATTGACTTTTGATTATACAGTTACTAAAAGTGATGTAAAGGTACAAATTTTTGTTGCTTTTCATCAAGTTTTGATAACTGTGTGATCAAAAAACCAAAGCCACATGGAGTTTACTAATTAGTCTAATTAGTTACGGAAATTTCCAAAAAACTTGACTGTGCTGGGAATCTATGCATGACCAGAGCACAACACACAATAAGGATCAGTGGTTCTGCCCCATTTTACTATGTAACGATGAACAGGTAACTGGTTTTGCACCAGTTGTCACCAATGTCAACACTAAGCACATCATGTCCATTCAATCTACCACTCATCGCAAATAATTCTAAATAGAAGCCGTATCAATATGATTGAAACGTTAATGTCTGGACGTTTCTGGTAGGCTTCTTTGCTTATATGAGTCGTTTCGTTTTGGGGAACGACAATTGAAGCCCATCGTCTAATTTTTTTCAGTTTAAGTAATAGTGTATAAAATTCAAAGCAGATTTAACCTGTCTTTTCTAAAAATGGAATAACTAATATTGTTTATGAACAAACCAACCGACCAGAAGCTTCTAGGTATTAACTGGACAACATTAATATACTGTGACATCAAAATAAGCTAAAAGGAGATTTGGCAAAGCGAAAAGTTAACTGGCAATGACCACTATGCAACGTTACGTAGGTAGCGAACAAATCGTTTCGACGATAATAGTGACTCATCTGACCCAACCGTGTTAAGTAACTTTTTGTATCGGAATACCATGAATAACGGATAACGCTACAAAACACGGATTTGATACGGTAATGTCAAGTCACTGGCTTTCACTTTCATTTATTAAACAGCAGATTATTTTGTTTCTTTTTGCCAATTAGATAGACACACACAATACTGCTATCACCGTTAAATTGCCCCTAAAATAAATGTTGACTTTCCAGGTTCACACTGTAAAAGCAACGTAGCGCAACTATGTGTTCTCTGACCTCTCCTGGCCCGGCCTTGGTAACGTTTGGCAGTTGTTGTTACCTTGCCGACTGAAAGCTCTCTGCCCCCATGGGATTGCAAGCTGGTGAAGGTACTAGCTAGGATGAAGTTGGAGGAGCTTACGTGGTGAACGTACCTGTGCCCCGTATTCCCGCGGCAATATTTTGATCTTATTACTGAACTGATTAATGCCTAAAAGAACAAAATGTGCAATGCCAACACTTAATCTGCAGAATCACCAATAAACAATATGACTGATAAGAGATGGCGAGACAGGAAGCCCGTGACACAGGCAGTGGGCGGACCGACAAGAGAACATTTTCATTAACCTCGTTACAAGAAAAGATAAATCTCAGTGGCGGATCCAGGATTTCTCGTAGGGGGGGGGCGCCAACCTTGGGGCGCCCCAATTTTTACCCGATTTTAGCACAAAAATCCCCAAACACTGCATGAAAATGAAGAAATTTTGGCCCGTAGGGGGGGGCGCCCCCCTAGATCCGCCAATGAATCTTAATCAACTGCTGTCTGTCAGAATCACAAAATATCATCTGCATAACATCTTATCTGATTAATCACGTTTTCCTTGTGCTCTAAATAACGGAGTCTAACGTCGTGCACTCGAGTAGCTTATCTAACAACAGCTGAGATCTGAAACCACGAAGCTGTGTACTTTACAATGTGTAGTAATGCGTCAGAGGATGAAATATCTGGTTAGGCTCTTATTTTGTAAACAATGGGCGCTTTTGTCTGAGTAAAAGACGCAGCATGAAATTCCATTGACGCAAAATGAAATCCATTTCAGGAGATGATGCTGATCTACATAGATGCATTACCATTAATATACACATGTATGTGTAATAATGTAATGAAAATATTGTCAGCTTTTGGTTTAATTACTAAAAGGACACTAATCAATTTAAGTATACGGCTTAAAAATGACTCATTTCATAAAATAGAACGGGATTTATTCGGAAGTTCATCTGGTATCGGATCATTTGAAGACTGAAAATTCCACTTTAACAGCCGTACACTAACAAGTAAATTTTGGGCCAAAATCTTAAGACGATCAATAAATTCCTATCAATATGGAAACATAGACAACAAAAGGGAGAATGAAAGAATTTCACGCTGTGCTTTTGAAATACTGGTGCAATGAACTGGTACACTTGAAGTATATAAATGTTTGCTCTACACGGCGACTGAAATCATTCCTAGTTCAGACATCTGCCACATTTCCATAACCGTATTGAACGGAGAACAACGGTTAGTATGTTCAATAGGTTTTGAGTACAAACTGTGTTGTCGATCAATGTTTTACGAATTTAGAATCAACGGCAAACTGTCTTCTATTCATAAGATTAAAGAAACTACAAATATATATGTGGAAACGCTTGGAAACCAAAAAGCACGCTATGCGATTAAACACACAACGAAAGTTATATTGCAACAAGCAAATAACTAAGAACGAAACTCACGTATTCGGAACGCAATTTTTGAATCAATTGAAGAAAAGAGTACAAATAACAGTCTCTAGGAAATTGTCCAAGATTATTTTTAACAAATTTGAATTAATTTGGTGACCAAGAATCCATCCAATTTTGTACCATTCACAGACCATCTCAATCTATTAATTACCCCAAAACATCGATTAAATTCAATCAAACGGATTCAGTATTTCGAACATTGCACAGTACACGGAATTTGTATCAGATTCGAAACGTCTAGAACAAAAGACAGCACATAAGAATTTAAGGCTGTGCTTTTGATGCGCCATTGTTCCCAAACTGATACAAATTCCGTGTACTGATCATTGCTCCTTACACATAGAGCAAAATCCATTTCATGAGCAGTTTACATACACATTCATAACTCCTGTATGCATGAGTATACATGTATGTTTTAAGAATTTTAAATGAAAAAATAATAGCATAGATTTCAATGAACAATAGCAAAAAGCCAAGTTCAAAGCGAAACTTATGTAACATAAAAAACATCTACACTTTGAATATTCTGCAGTTGTTTTTGAACTAAACAATTTCTGTTTATCTACACTTCCTACAAAATAGTACCAAACTGTAGTCCAACTTACCTTTTCTGCAATTGCACATTTATCCTTTTTGATCAAATTTGGATTGTAAATACAATGTCCATAAATACAAGACTAAGTGGTAGGGTGCCAGGGCATCCTATAACTTCATAGACTCGGTTGTCTTAGACCTAATGGTAAGAAATGGATGTTTCATCAGTGGTCATACCTTGCAGCCTGCAGCCACTTTGTAAGTAAATCAATGTGTCACTGCCGGCAGCTTAACCTGCATGTACGACTGCTACATTGAATTACAGTGGTAATTATCTAAATGTCAGTCGCAAGAAACCTTGTTGTATAGTACACAGATGACATAAGGTACTCAAAGCGACAAAAAGACAATATGCCATTTACGAAAAGGAAATTACATTCGACAGGTATATGAAATGTTTGATAACTTTAACAGCTCTACGCTAAAAATAATCATAAACTGCGTGACACAAAAATTCAGGATAAAAATATCATGAATTCTAAAGGTAATAAAAAATTGCGAAAAGAAGAACGCTTTTCTAACCAAAAGATAATTAAATTGTGACTTTCTATTTTAATTTTGTCATAGCCTTTTATGTGCTTTTTAAATTCATGCAAAGGTCTTCTTTGAACTGAATAGAAACTTGAAGACATATTTGTTAAAAATAGAACTTCGGCCTGCTAAAGGTAACATTGGACAAGGCGCTTTCGTGTTGCAAGGTAACAATTTAAAAATACTCACATTGACTTAAGGTTATACAAAGAAACAATCGATATATTTACTACGATATGCAGGGACATAGATGGTTTTCAAAATGTCATCAGTAAACTTCTAATATAGGGATCAGGCCAGTGTCCTTATTCATCTTAGTCAATTGTCTGGTCCTGAGTATCAAGGATTAGATTTCCAGAAACATTTAAATTTCACTTCAAGGAAAAATTGCTTCATATTGTGATTTATCATGCAGACTTATCAGCCATATTCATGGATTTTCACTGCGGAAAAGATTATGAGATTATCCTTATTACATAACTTTATACAACATCTAATGCTTGATAATGGAGAAAATCTCCGCGAAACAATGTTACAACTCGACAGGCAAGTAAAAGTTTGATATACTGGTAACTATCATAATCATATTGTTTATCAATCTTGAAATAGTATTACCAAAAACAGCACCAAGAGTTGTGTAAAAGTGTCACATATTGCATACCATTTTTACTGCTGATGATAGATATTTTTGGTTATAATGCACCATTAAATTGAATTGTTATTGAAATTGCTTTTACTTTCATTTAGTTACCATATCCTCATCGCAGCATCATATTGTCCTGTATTTGGTTCAGGCAATATGTACTCATAAAGATTGCTTCTTACGCAGAGTACCGAGCTCTCTTGTCTCCTGCAGAGAACAGATGTAGCTGCTAAGATGTGTGCAATATGGTATTCAAGGCATGGACTGACAAAAAGAGTATGCATCTGAACATATGGATCACCGTTAAGGTGTTTGTGTTATTTTAGAATCAGTGATGAAAGTCTCAAAACAAAATATTGATTTGTCTTGTATTTAATTTGCTGGGTGTCAATTGTTTTCCAATGTCTGCCACTACACTTAAATGCACTGTTTCATTCCAACGGGACAAGCTATTCAGATAAGGTATCAGGGGCACCACAAAACTACATCGCAATGCGTAAATCTCTTTATTCAATTAGACCACAATATTTGTGCAGGAAATGTATTCATATAATATAGCACAAAAAGCTGTTGAGACGCATTGCATGAAATTATTCGTCTTTGTATTAGACACAATAAGTAAACACTGAAGCAAACACGTCTGTTAATTTGCTTTGTGTAACAGATTCCCTGTGTTCTTAATGAGTATTGACTGCACTTAATGGGTACAGTTGATGAATAGAAGTAATCCAGTGCCATCTTAATTCCTCCACCGTAAGAACTATGAGAGACGAGTACTTCGAAGGTGCCAAATCTCTGCCCTCTGTAAATTATTCAATATTCAAGGACAGATCTTCGTTCCTCTCCTCAACATGTACTTTTCTTAAATAATTGCGGATTTAAAATTCTTACATCAAGTTGATGATGACAAGAGGAATGGTTATGTCGGAATTTCTAGAACCAAAGAAGGTAACGCCATGCTAAATCACCCAAATAATACTTCATCTTTCGTACTTGTCATTGCTTCAGAAATAATGCCAAAGGTACAACAAAGAATGATGGAAGTTTGTATCAAATGACTAAAGTCAAAAGGATCAATCCATTCACTGATGACATAACAATATTAATCAAAAGAATAAACACGCGCACGCATTGACGTGAACATTGCTTCTTTTCCATTTAACCTGACATTGGACATATTTAAGTATTTGACCATTTCAATAATGTAAAAATTCTAACAACATCGCCAAAGACCGAGTAGACCGCATACTAGGTCTACTCACTGAAACGAGATTTACGAAACCTTGGTAGCTTGTAACATGGAAACCTACTTCTGAACGTTGAACCAGGTTCAGACCACGACTTATAAGTTATAACTTGAAAAACTTGACTACAATTGAAAAACAACTACCCGAGATGAAGCTACCAACATAGGTGTTCAGCAGCTGTATCAAAACATAGGAAACGTAGTTCAACATTTTGAATCGAAGTATAAGAACAGAATGCATTGGCGTAAATCCGTTTACTCACCATTGTTTCAGTCAGTAGGTTAACACATTCCTAGTTAAATACTGAAGCAGATTCAAATCCAGATTTTGTAATGTGGATTGTACAACACGATACGTACGTCTTGCTAGAACCACCTAAAGATAAGCACTGAAAGAGAAGTACGAGGGAGCGTGGAGAGAATGGTATTATCAGTGGATAAAACCGAACACAGCAAGCAGCTTTAACCAGCAAATCGATGAAATCTAAGTCCTACTACGGTACTAGAGCAATACACGTAGGATCACTGTCATATTATAGAGCTAATTATCTAAATATCACCTTCCTAAAAAGCTTACAAAACTTCAAACGATTAGCGGCATAGACATAATTGTGATATTTACATGGGGTATACATTGAATGGCCAATGTTTTGAAAAGAACGAACATTCACAGACAACAAAAAACGTCCATACACAATAAATTCTAAAGATCGGCTGAATGATTTGCAACTCGGAAATTTAGTAAAAGAGGATGGTCCAATATTCTAGATTTCGGACATTTGACATATATCAGGATTTCGTAAGACCTCACTATTCGGTGTATCTTCTTAATTGGGCATAATATGACCATATCACTGCGACTGTCTCATCAAACTTACCAAAATTAAAGTGGAATGAAACTTTGTTAGGGGACATTCATGCTGGCTTTAATTATATATAATTATCATATGTAATTATATCAACGAATTTGAGACAAATAATGCACGCAGAACACCAATTTTACTACGCTTACAAACCCGTCTGAATGCTTAGATGCATATTTTATTTCATACCAAGTAATTGCGTAATAATAAATGGATATGCACGTCATCTTGACCAATGAGCAAGGTTTTATCTCCCATAAAAGGAAGTCTAGGTGCTTTCCTGTGTCTTAGCCTCTGCATACTACATATCGACAGGATAGCATTTACGTAAGAATTTTCCTCCTATTATCTCTTTGAATTATTGTGTAACATATGCTCATGTTCCTTCTGTCTTTTAAAAGTGTAGCACCATAAGAAGGTGTCAACGACCGGAAAATACTGTTACTTATTCAAGTTAGTATGAAATTTACTCTCCTTAAACTTAAAACTAATTCGCATAAGGCAGTAGGCATGCAGGTGCAATAAACTCTTGCCTTTGTATTCAGAGAGGTTTGACACTTCAAGGATCTGGAAAGTGTGGTTATATTTTTACATGTAAACTCTCTATTGTAATGTGACGTCAGGAATATAATCATGCGATCTCATCAGGCAATATTACGAAGAAAAAAGGAACAATATCAGATACAAATGTTTAATATGTGACGAATGTAATGTAACGAACCTGTTTCATATCAGGGATGTTTAGCAGCAGGTTACATACAACATGGAGACATTTCTTTCCATGGATGTCATCACGTGGAAAAGGACATTTTCAATTTATCAATTATATACATGGGTTATGACCTGAAGTAGGTGACGTGAAGCTACAGTACACGGAATTTGTATCAGAAGTTTAACAATAGCCAATCAAAAGCACAGCGTGAAATTCTTTCGTTCTCTACTTTGTTCTTTTCCATTTCAAAATGATATGATTTGTGTACTGAACGTCCAAACATGAACCAAAACGTCAAGTTTCAAGTAACGTGCAGCTAAACCTCCCTATTTCCATCACAATGTAGCTAAAAATATAGGATAAAATGAGGTAACTTCCGGACAACAGGTATAAAACGTTTTTAAAATCCACTGTATTGTTACCGGAAAGAACCCAGTAAAATCCGTCACGAAGTAATCAGTGGTTGTTACTAAGAACCACAGACAAACTTGATTGATGATGTGCGTGTCAGAAGAGGATTCTGTGACAGACCAAAGTGATTAAACAGCTACCAGATTTTTATTAACCCTAGCAGCAAAAGAGTTTTATCTATATCAAAAGCATGCCGCAAAATTACACATATCGTCCGCGTATCATTGACAAGGATCTGGATTAAGCATTAATGGTGTTGTTGGTATCAGATTCATACAGTCATACAGCTTGACAGCATTAAAATGTAAGTTTGTCCGAACAATTTTCAACGCGATGCAGTCAGCATCCATATAATGTACTTACAAAAATAACTCAATGATTCCTTCAGATTAGTGATGTGCACAGTTGAATAGGTTATGATATTGAAGCCGTAATATTGTGTAATTAGTCTGATTCACCAAATGGATGGTTTTACTAATTGACTTGCGCACATTATGTCAGTTGGAGACGTATATATAGTGACATTTTGGCGATGAACTTTTTAAAAGGTAACGTCTGTTTTATTATGTTAATAATAGAATAAGCTAGCCTGCCAAGTTAGGCTAATTCTCCTAATTGGGAAATAATTACGAAAAGCATTTAATACCAATTCCCCCAGTACCCAAATGGTCGGATGCCCTCAAAGCCAATCAATACATGTTATAAAACACAATCATTAAACTCAACATAGACGCAACAAAAATTTCAAAACTGTCAGATAGATCTCTCTGATTTGAGGATCATCAGTGTCTGGACTTCTAAACATTTATTCTGATTCCTAATGTAATTTTCAAATTATTGCGTTACACACGATTCGTGATGGGAGCATACGAATAGTTCCATCCTGTGGCTTATTCTGCCAATCTGATTTATTTCCACCGTGTAGAGCACTCAACAGCCCTAAGTATTTATATGGAGCTTAGTACCTATTGCATTTATGTATTTGGCTGGTTGCATCATTGATACTGTTACACTGATCCGTTTCATACCTGGAACTAAAAAGCTGTTTTATCAAGTATTATTTTGTATTATCAAGTTACAAACAGTCAATTTTCCCTAAAAAATAATAACGTTGAAGATATCAGATAAAAATGTTATGTTCAACAGTATAGACAAATAGCTTACAAGCCTCCCTGAGCTACATTATTCCGATATATCTCACCCTTTGTTCAACCAAAACGTTGGTGCCTTGTAACTCGCATCTTACATGTAAGCCTTATTGCTGCTAATTGCTGTAACATTTCTAATAATTGTAAACCTATCTAAACCTGCGGATTCTATGGCTTCTGATAACACAACTAATTGTTACAATTCTCATGATCAAAGGTTTAGGGGACATTCCATCATGCTACTACGACTTACTGAACTCATGTCACCATTGATACAATTGACCTTTCCATCCAGCATAACCCATTGAATCACGTGAAATGGCGCTGCAGATCATGAAATCATCATCAAAAGTTTAGCTCCCCGCTACAATTGAATGAACTCAGCATGTAATTCAATCGTTGCGGTGCGCTAAACTTCTAATGGCAATTTCATGATCTGCGTTTCAAATATGTGCATGGGACATATCCATGATTACCTTAGATCTAATATCTAATACTGAATTATCTTATTACATCACACAAACTATTCCTTTCAAATCCGAGCTTTTCGTGACAGTACAGAGATGCTGTGCTATTGACAAGAGAAATTGCATCATTAAGCAAACTCTTTTTTTGGAACCATTTAAATTAAATTTCTCGACAAACATGTCATGAGTTACACTTGACAAATTAAATTCAATTGAAGTTTGTTTTTTTTATTTTAAATTAAATCACTCAAGGGAAAGCAGTGTATGGTTTGAATAATTACAATGTATGACACAAAAAAAGCGAAGCAAAACAAGGCGACTTATAAATGATGATGAAGCATGCACCGAACCAGGCACACTTAATTAGGTTAGTCTTTGTTTAAGCTTTAGCACAACTGTGACAAAAGACGCTCCTATTATCGTGGAACATGTACTTGTTCATGATGAAATGCTCTGTTATGAGTTTGTTCGTTTCGAAATTAGAGATTTATTCTTTCTTCTTTCCAACTTTGGGTCAGTTAAGGTTCCAGTATGAGCCCAGAGCTATGGGTTCAACCTTGAGCAGCTGTATTCCTTTTGTAAGGAGTAAAGCCCTTGTTAACTGTGGGCGTATCATGCATCCAATTTGACAATATATACAATATCAAAGTCATTTTTCCATTAATACAAAGCATGTATACTGGAAATTGTTGTTTGCCATTTGTTGGCACTAAAAGACAGTTTAGAGTCCAGTTTAGGAAAATTACAAAATTTCAAACAAGTTAATTCTCTGTTGTGCTATGAACGAGAACAAAAGAACAGCATGAAACTCAAAAGTCTTACAAATTTGAAGTGACTACTTGCAATGTAAATACGAGTTTTCACTTTACAGCGCATTGAATATCACAGTACTATTACTTAATGTTTTAGAAATCTATCTGAATATCTTTGCAAGTGACCACATGGTCAGCAGTGCTGGTAACGGTCAGACAGAAATGATTGATGAAGCGGGAATCCTTCCGTTTGTTTCCGAATCAACAGACTGAGCAATGCTTTTACTGGCTTGGTGGTCCATTCCAATGAGTTCATTGGTTTCCACTTAAGAGACATTCTTAAAGCCCCAGAAAAAAAGGTAATCTCATAGACGAGAAGTTATCAAATAATTAAACTGTCTGGTCTTTCTACCTTGTGAGCAACAACGATTAGTTTATCAAATGGAAATGCTCGCTGTGGTACCAATAAACATCTCTCCCACCATGATCCAATGCATCTTAAACCTTGAACCCAAAATTTCACTGAAAAATTCCACAAATCCCATGTAGATGCAAAAAATGTGTCCTTAGGAGATTCTTCCTCGATGGATTCGCTAAAGAAACAACTTTATGCCGACAAGGTATGTTATGTGGACAACGCCATGAAAGGTAAGCAGACGAGAAGTTAATTGCCTAGTATTTGGCTTTGTGAGGAACTGCGATTAGTTCATTAAATGAAAATTCACGCCACGTTACGAACAAATGTCCCTCTTACAAATATCCTTTCCACATACACTTTAAATAATAGCAGGATGTTACAATGTTACCTTGTGTGGAGTCGCAAATTTATTTGCCTAAAATACCCAAATTTGGGCCCTTTGGAGAGTTCTCTCGACAAATTCGCTTTAGGCAGACAAGGTATGAGAAAGTAATACGGACAACACCGTTGCTTACCTGTGTGTTACTTAAGACACATTATTTAATATGGAATGTTGCTCGACCCGCAAATGAAGATATTTCATGGTAGCATGTAATCAAGATAAAAATGAAAATTTTCAACATAGTTAATGGGGATTTTTCAATACAATTTTCAAGAAATACTACGTCCAAGAAAAATATAAACGTGTACGCACAGTTGCAATTGCAATGCAGTTCGTGAACCAACTGTTAGATCCATGTAAGGCAGTATGCCTCGAGCTTAACCATGTAATACAGGGAGCTGCTTGTAAGACTAATCAATGCCTTAAGCCTATTCTGTACTTAAGCTTTCTTTGTTATAGCGATGCACTAATTATCTACATTTCAACCATCTACTTTATTCTAATTATCAACTAACGAGTGTAATGTAATCATTAAGAACTATTATATTGCTCGTCTTCAAAAAATTGTTTTCATGTTTATGTGGATTTTCCCTTCAAAAACAAAGAATACTAGATGTAATGAATGACAAACTTACTTTATCTCCGCCAATTATTTCCAGTAATGGGTCTCATTAAAAAGTTTACGTTCTGTGTTAAGGTACAAAAGTAGCAATTCTATTCCAACGTTCTTTAGTAATACTTATTTGCATCTCGTTAACGGAAATATTTATAGCTTGACATCTCAGCACTTTAAACCTTTTTCATCTAATTATAGATATGATGCTTATGGTTGTTTTTTTTCTACATTGACTAATTGTTAGACACATTTTACATAATTAGTTTTTTTGTGAATGTTCGGTTAGTCTATCTGGGTTGAATATGTCGTTCTCTCTGGCTTGTAACTAGGTTTTTTAAGTTTTGCCCATCCATCATCATATATTCATCTTTATGATTAAATCCTGTCTTCTGCCTAAAACTGATATCATTCAACGTGCATTACTCGAAAGAAACGCCAACCCAGAGAAATCTATGATTCCTTTTCATAATAATTTAATATTTCTTTTGTATTAGATATAATTTGTCTCCTTGTCTTGACTCTTGAAATGACATACATTTGTGTACTTTTTTTTACTTTGGACTTCTTTCTTTCCCTCAGGTTAACCCTGTTTTCGGTTGAATCAACAACTTAACGAAGAAACCGACTACATCTTCATTTTGTGTGACCTTAAATTCTCCGCAGTGGTAATCACGCGAGCTCTACATACAGCACCGTTCTGTACTACGAAACTTAGGAGAAACCTTATTTCAATGTGGAAACAAATGTAAGATAAATAAATAAATTATTATGTAAAAATTTGCACTTGTTAATGTCTACCTTTATTAATGTGTATCTCTCCTACTGCACTCGGATCTATTGTTCATTGTTACCTTCAGATTAAAGGTACAGTTCATGTTTCAGCAACTTCAGAGATACTATGACGTAAAATGCATAGACACACACCAATGTCAGGATAATGTCTCATAGCAACTTTGTTCCATTTGTGCTGATTGCAAATGCCCATATTCAACTTATTACGTTGCACCGAAAACCTTGATGGGACTATGTCAATGATTTCATATCGTGGTTGTTCTGCCAATCTGATTTAGTTCCCCCACACAAGGCACTCAATTGACTCCGTGCTTTTATACAGGGGATTACTGGTTTCATGGATATTGGCTGCAAATAAACATTGTTTATTGTTAGTTTTAGTAGAACAATAAGACTTTCTGCAATCGCCAAAATGACTCCAAAACAGTCTAGAAATCATAAAACCAATCTCCATGGCGGATTTGGACTCCAGGTTTCTCTAACTTTTCCAAGTGAAAAATTAACTGGGCTAAGCTAAGGCTATTAAAAAGATTCAAAGTACCTAAAGAAAATAAAATTTTGTCACAGACCGGAGTGTCCATGTGTATTAAGAACCCAGGTTACGTAAGTAAGCATTCCTTACCAATGCAGGTTTTATTTCATGTATAAGAGGAACACTAGTGTCGTGGGGTTATGCTTATGTGTTGCGTTACAGATAACACTAACCCAAGGCGTTACGATGACTCTATGTTTATTGCTTATGATACATGCATGAGGATGGTCTAGT
>JBCAUI010187861.1:0-17191 GCA_038406195.1 Haplosyllis anthogorgicola
GTGAGGGGTGTGGGGTGTTGGCCGCTTGAAAGGCTATTTGAGCGGGAGATAAGGACCCTTAAGTGGGAGGCTGGCTGACACGGGGGGAGGATAATCCAGCATGGGGCATCCCGTGCTGGATTATCCAGGGGGTATGGTGGGCACACCCAAAACCCGTGATGGTTTCTCCGGGGAGGTAAGTTTTGAGGGGAGGATAGTTGAGTACGTTACACCGGTATAATTTTGAGTATATTGCTGTATTATCGGAAATGAATATGAACATATAAAAATAATCCTGAAATAGATGGACTGATAAATCGGTTATTGAGCAACCATGTTGCTCAATAGTCTGTGCCTGCAAGATCTTCAGTCGTTATGGAGGTCTGGTTACAATTGAAAGACAATTGCCCAGGCAGATTAAAGTTATTTGTTTTTAGTGATATCATACTTAGGTTCTTTATTGATGATTTAATTTGATTGTTTTCTGTCATTTAAATTGAAGTTATGATTTATTTTAGATAATTTTAAGAAGACGCCATAGTACCAGTATTAGTTCAGTTAATGATTTCATCTTTATCCAAATTCCTTTATCATATCATGGAAAGATGATATGGTTAATGGATGATATGGTTATGATATGGTAAGGTACTGGTCTTCAAAGGATGATCCCTTGGGAGTTAAACTGTTTACATCATTCAAAGTTTTAATTAGGTCTGTTTTGTGCTAAGTCCCCCACAAAACAGAAAGGACACAAAAAATCCCGTTGAAGATATTTAAATACCATTTTTGCTATTTAAAGATAAACCTTTATCACATATCTTACATACACATAACGTAGTACTATTCACCTTGATGATACATATATCAAGTGAAAAAGGTATCACATTGAAAGTAGGCGATCCCATCAGTTTAACCTGTAAGCTATGTGATAACGGAATCAAAGCAAGGTCTTTACAGATATCCTGAGTATGTGTTGCCTGTCTAAATACCAATCACTGTGATCTACAGCATAGAAATGCCAGAAACAAACATAGATGTACCGCCTTCTAATGGTCTATGGAATGTAGAAGTAATTTGGCTTTACCAATATCAGACTACCGAATCGTTCCCCGACACAGCCACAATTCCGCCACATAGACACCATTTCTGTGTGGCGGCATATCCATTTTCCTCAATAACTTCACTTGTAAGCAATCAAAGAAAAATGTGAGTCGATGATATGGCAATTCAATGTCAGAGTTAGTTTGATCATTTCATAAAACTTACCTATGTTGAGTGGAATTGGATGTAAAAGAGTCAGAATTGATTTACGCACAATAACATTAACTTTATGTTTACTTTATGTTAACTTTATGTTTATTGATTAAGAAGAAAGATTCACCATGTAAATTAAATTTCTGGATGGAACACTTTTAAACAAAGAAAATAACTTAGTTTTTGAGTAGTAACATTTTTCAATATTTGCCCAATCTTTAATTATTAATAGCTCAAAAACTAAGTTATTTTCTTTGTTTAAAAGTGTTCCATTCAGAAATGTGATTTACATGGTGAATCTTTCTTCTTAATCAATAAACATAAAGTTAACATAATTGTGCATAAATCAATTCTGACACTTCTACATCCAATTCCGCTGAACACAGGCAAGCTTTATGAAATGATCAAACTAACTCTGACGTTTGATTGCCATACCATAGACTCACAATTTTCTTTTATTGCATACAAGTGAAGTAAATGAGGAAAATGGATATTTCGCCACACAGTTAATGAACACTGTTTGGGATGTTCACATTAAATTGACACTGTATGGCGGAACGATTAAGGACCCTGAATATACATGTTGGGGCGTTACAATTAATCTATCATTTTATCACCCGAGAATAATAATCATCAACTTATTATACAGGTTAATAATGAAGAGGCTTGGCCGTTCAGTAGAAGGTCTGGAAATTTCTCCCGAGGAGAGAGAGGAGGGAATTACTTTAAATATTTGGGGGGTTTTTAACATGCAGATCTTACCTATGATGCTTTTATTTGTTGGATAAATCTCTATTTTACGATGGGTTTGATAAAACCTAAAGAGGCATTAGAACTACAAGACTGGTTCTTGTAATCTTAATTCTCTGAAGTATAGATACATAATTGCAATGTTGCTTCTTATCATACTTCAGCAGAATTGTGCAAAAGGCTATCAAATATGGATCTGCTGCTCGCCATGAATACCAATGGCATTGCAGCATCAACACGTCAAATATGACTAGTACAGACCTACACTTAACATGAGATCATCTTGTTTGAAAACAAATCTGTGAACAGTTAAAACATGAAAAAAAGTTGTTGTTGTTTTTTTGCTTTAACGCGAACACAAGACAAGAAAAAGTTTGTTTTTGACTGAATGTTTTATTGCTTGACCAACATGTAAATACATAGATATGTAAAACTTGAAAAACAGTTAGCACACCCAAAGTTGCACCGATACATGTACCAAATTGTAACAAATAAGTATGCCATACGGGCATACCTAAGCTTAATTTGTGCTGTAAACTGCCCCCCGAAACTGACATTCCAATTATTCCCTAACTTAGGAAATGCCTGGGGTGGGTGGGTGGGTGGCTGGGTCAAGCAATAAAAGAATGTAAACAAAATGATGTAATGACGCACGTGACGTAAGGCCCAACCAATCTCCCGGAAGAGGAGATAGGTTGGGGCCACCGAAAAAGGGTGTCATGTTTACGTGACGGCAAAATTCATTTAAGTGTTTAAATGTGCATTAATACTGTTGCTGAAAAATCAAGATATTGTCATCAAGGTAAAGATGGCGTCCAACTGTTTTTAATGTGGGGTCTCAGTGGGAGATCTGAAATTTTCTTCGGCATTGGCGGATTTATAGGGACGCAGGAGGCGCAGAGTTGTTTTTTATTTTCATGCAGTTTTTTATTCGAATTTCGGGCCAAAATAGGTGAAAATTTGGTTGGCGCCCTTGCCTCGGACGGGAAATCCCGGATCCGCCATTGGAGGGGAGGGCAGAGGCTATCTGGTTCATAATCCTAGTCTGTGAGCGTAAAATATTACACGTCTTTTCACTTCTGAATGCGCGAAGTAACCAATGAAACAAGAATGATGGACGATCATTCCTCGTGCTATTTCTGACGATAGCAAACTATTATAAATAACATCCGCAATAAAAGTCATATTCAGAATAGAAGCAGCTCCAGGAAATAGACCTGTCATGTTGCACAACTCCAAATAACCGTTCATCAATCTTTTGATCGGTAGAATGTCTTTCTCACGTTCACCCCTCCCCCATCTTATATATTTAGTTTTTTCACCGGATTTACTATATTTCGAAAAATTATGCAATGTCTGACTCATTGGCGGATCCAAGGGGACGCAAGAGGCACGCGCCCCTCATACGGCAGAAATTTGTTTCATTTTCATGCAGTTTTCTCCTAACTTGCGGCGAAGTCCACCTACGGGCCGGATGCCCTACCGTACGGAAAATCCTGGATCCGCCACTGTGACTCTTCATATCACGTGCGTAAAAAATGTCTATCACAAGGCCAACAGGAGGAAATAATAGATTTCCAGAAATCTACTACAAACTATAGTTTTCTGGTTGATTTTAAGTTTAAGTAACTTCTGGGTTATGGTCGAGAAGGCACTTTTCGTCCATAACAGCGGACTTGCGGTCGCTACTGTTTCACTGACTTACAACCGAATCATTTCCTCTTTGTTCTGCATGATCCACTAAAGTTACCGGTGGGTAAACTTCTGTTCAGATTGCCTTGCTGGACTTGCTTCAACTGTACTTAACTAGTTCAAAACAACAAACTATAACAATATAGAACAGAGGCTTTCAAGCATAAACATTGCTGACCTAGATGAGTGTACTTCGCAACTTGTGCGTTATCAGCTTATTTTACGCTAACTTGTTGTTTTTAAAAGGAATTGATTACTTTTAATTCCTGTCGATAATGAAAGCTTTTTGAAGAATTTTGTACGGTAAGCATAATTGTGAACAACTGCATGTGATTTTTCGAGTGACGAATAGTCATCTGAACAAGGTATAAATTTCAAACAATGTGTAACAAATAACGTACTTGATTATTTTGTCAACAGAGGTAACTTCGCACAGGTAAGTGGTTATACTAAAATGCTTATAATTTTCATAGTATTTGTGAACTTACAGGACAAATCCACAATAGTACATTTAGATTATGAGTCTAAAATTTCAGTCAACAAAACCAAACTGATTGACTGAGTCCGAAACACTGTCGGTTAAGCCCTTAACAAGCAAACTACGGCGCTCTTAATAGGCCCTTTTTAATAACTGCAGATATTAAACATAACTGTAAGAAGCTGCTACCAATACTCAATAAAGCACAACTATGCCACTCTAGGAATATCAGTATAACTGAAGATAGCACGAAGTAGAACACGGGCGTTTAATTCGTCCATTTCGTACTTTCTATTTGGTCATGATTACAGTAAGGGATTATCATGGCCAAAAAAGAGAGAACGAAATGGACGAATTAAATGCCTGTGTCACAGAACATGGGCTTTAAAATATAATAAAGTTGACGTAACGTTGTCATTTTACGTGAAGCATAGAATTTCTGCAATGCAATATTTAAACAACACTAAGTTCCCCAGTTAGACTTATCCATTTATCAAAAACAGAAGTTTGCAAAACGCGGAAGTAACGTTTCTCATTTTCGAAATGTTTACATTGGTAATGTAAGCATGTAACAACCGACTAAAATAGGGATATTTTGTATATTTTATATTTACAAACTATATTTACCAACTTGTGTCAACTTTATGCTCACAATTATTTGTGTCAATACCTTTAATCTCAATACTTAATCTGTTGATTATACAGAATAAGCATTTACACATCTGTTATGTTGACCAAACTATTTACACATTTCCAGACTAAACAGACTTACATAAGATTCTAGACTTTATGTCTCCAATAAATCTTCAACTGTTTCAATTTCCCTCCGACTGTAAACCACCCGTCTATACCTAATGGCAGAAATACTTTCTACTTTCAGAATCATCAGAATGGACGTATGCTCCAATATACTTCTCGTAGTCAATGCAGTATGCACAGTATTAGGCGCCATCTTGTGTGTGGTCGCGGTTGGAGCGCCAAATTGGAGGCACATAGAAGTCACGAAAAATGGACTCCCGGTGAAAAAGGCCCATGAAGGATTGTGGAAGACCTGTTCAGAAGAATCAGGTGACAAAGGCTGTGCAACTCTTGATACAGACAAAATAGGTAAATCTACAATCATAGTGAAAATGGTGTAGGTCGAAAAAGCTTTAGTCGATCAACTGCTTTTGTGTAGATACCGCCAACTTTCCATTATTTCATGCTTTGTAAAGTTAAAATTTGCTGATAAGTATACCTGAAACTCTCGTCGCCCAACGGTTTCGTGATATTTTGTAGAAAAAAAAACGTTTCGACTTTCTTTTTATAAAACTATTTTCACTGCAACGTATTACCAGAGAATACTTTAAACAAATTTTTAAAATGTAAACTGAATAGATACTTGAAATCACATGTGTAATAAGATTCCGCATTATAGAATCGGTGCCAAGTGAATCTTTAATGCAGGATGTCGTTATTTCACAACGGCGGTTACTTCACAAAAGTTTTGTCATCACACATCTACAGTTACTTTGGATAACATATTAACACCCCTGTGTTTGTCAGGTATATGGTTCGACGTGGTGAGGGGCACAATTATTGTCGCCTTCGTGGGGTTTGTAATTGCTGGTGTAGTACTTTTGCTGAGATTTCTGCACGAGAAAATACCAATCAACAAAAAGGTTACTGGAATCGGTCAAGCTGTCATCGTAATCATATCAGGTATATAATTGTGGTCGAATATCTATCTTGTTCCAAGGCTGTGTCACCTCGTATCGGGCCATCAAAGACCATTTTAAAATAAAATGATAATAGATCTAACTATTCTTTTACCAACGATGCAAAAAAGGACGAGTAATAGTTTCAAAACTAAAATTAGTAGTTCAGCAGTCCTGTCAATTTTTGTGGATTAGGCAGGAAAAAATCAACTTCACTTCAAAAACCGCCACTGGGGTCATTCTTCACCTTTAACAATAGTTTGAAGAATAGCAAACCGTACGTTGAGTTCGAGATGACACTGAATGCATAAGATGGTTAATTCTATCAAGAATCTTGTTGCTAAACTGGTACACGAAATGAGACAAAGTCCGGATTGATGAATGGATATATGCGATCAACGTTATTTAATCTCTTTCGCAAAAGACCGTTCAAAATGTGTTTTTTTTATTTACAGACAATTTAGGAGACAAACAAAAAACGACTACTTCATTTCACAGATAATAATAACATAACAATTGTAAACAAAACCCGTTTAATGGTTAGTTCAAACTCTTATCTTTAAAAATTTCAGGAATCTTGGCCATTGTAGCCGGTGCCGAGTACTCGGCTAATGTGGATTATGATCAAAACAGCTATGGAGGTTCTGGAGTAAACTTCAGTTTCACCTACAGCGCTGGTACTCTGTATTGTGTACAACTTGACATCCTGGCTGGAATATTAGGATTAATAGCATTCATCGTGGGACTCGTGCACCTTCGAAGAACCACAAGGGATGATAATTACCCTCAAAGATTCCAGTAGAACTTTATTAAAAGAATATTATATGTGTTTTCAACATTAAAGGATAATGAAAACAGCTCATGATTAAGGATGTTGGTAAAGATGATACGGAGGAAGACAACGTTGATTCACCACGATCACATGAGGCCAAATATTTTTGCATCTTGTATCTTGGACATATTGCTTGCCAAGATAGCATTTTATCCATTAAATAGCATATTTCGAGAAGAAGGAGACAAATAAGAAAAGAAAAATCCAATACCTTCTACGCATACATCAACACGATCCGTCTTGCAAAGATATGGTATGAAATGTACAGACTACCTTAGTGATATTAATTCTACTTTGCTCAATAATGTAGAACATTACTTTAAATGAGCGTGTGTGTGTGTGTGTGTGTGTGATAGAAAAGATTCAGCAGAGCCAACTGTCCTTTATCACTTTTAAGTAAGCATGCAGAATATAAAGTGTTAATGATATAAACAAAGAATTATAATTGAATTATAATTGAATTATGCTATTGAAATTTCCCGATATTATATTTTCAATCACAGTGTTTAGAATACAAAATTTAGTTACAATAAACATACTTCGGTAAGGCTTGTTTCATTATTTATTTTGCTACGACCTTTTGTTAGACCCTAAAAACTTTCACATAATGAACATAGTGAACATAATCCGGTTTTATTTGGTGGTTGTTAGAACTAGGCATAAACGAGGGATGACCTGTCGGTGTACAGAGCCTCGTGTCATATTCACCAAGAGTCAAACACTAAAATACACTGACTTTTTTTCTGAGAAAGAGTCTAATATGATCTAAAATGGCTTGACTCCATTCTGTGTGGCTTGACTCTACTCTTTGGCTCTAAATCTATCCGGAATGACTCTGGTCTGTGCAGCTAGGCTCTAATCAGTCAGGAAACAACTGAGTCATCTCATCAAAACAAAGAGCCTCAGCCCTCTATCAGGCATAAGGCTCAATTAGAAGGCTAGTGCAAGTGTATCAAGGCTAAGCAGAAAAATAGCATTACCTAGCTGACTGTAAACAGTGAAAACCAAGGACAAGGTGAGGCAACAGTGGCCGAGGATTTGAGACCAACGCAAACCCTCAAAATACGATTTGTATACTCTTTAAAGTGAACACAGATAACTCGTACTTTATCTTTACTCAAACCTTTTGAAATGTCCTATGTATGTATTGTGGATTTTGCATTTAAATTTAATCAGTTAACTCGAACATTTAGTTGTCTGCAACTTTGGGAGTTTTCCTTGAGGTTCAAATTTTTGATTTGCATTACTGTTTACTGATAACCTGTTCCTCAGGCAAACGTTCGAGAACCATTTTGTTCCTAAATTCCTGTGTAGTAATGCCAAGGTCATTTGCATTTATTTTGGAATTTACATGTGACAAAGGTTAGGACTATTGCAAATTTTCTTGTGTAAGTTCCTTGTGTACCGAACGGGTTTATTACCAAGCGTATATTTTACATTCTTCGATGGTTTTATTGTAATAAATTTACTTGTGTGAACGACTTCACTGAAGTGTTTGTTGCTGAACGTACGATATTTTGGATGTAAAACTGCTGGCCAGGTATGGTTGTCCTTGATTAAATATTTTACAGAAATTTCTACCAAATGTTCTGATAAGTATTAATTTTTCTTCCGTGACAAGTACGTGTAAGGCTCTCCAGCCATATTGCTTGGTAGCTGCGGTGTACTCCCTAGCTAGCCCTCTAATCCCTCTCGTGTGCTTAGGGCGGGTTAAAAGTATGTAGGCTGTAGTAAAGTGGGCATAGCTTGGGAGTAACAGCAAACCATTGGCTGATCCACGGTGGGGAGGGGGCATTGGCGGATCTAGGGGGCGCCGCCGGCGCGCCCCCCCCCCAACGGCCCAAATCTTCTTCGTTTTCATGCCCCTTCCACTCAATTTTGGGCCAAAATAGGGGTGGCACCTCCCCCCCACCGGGCCGGGTGCCCCCCCAACGGGAAATCCTGGATCCGCCCCTGGGGGGGAGGGGGGGAGGCACCGCCGGCGTGAGATTCCCTCCCCCCCCCCAAAAAACGAAACTTCTTTTATTTTCATCGGGTTTTGTCGTACAATATTCAAAGGAGCCCCCTTCAACCACAAGCAGGCGCCAGGGCGCCAGGACGCCCCCTCTAATGAGAAATCCTAGTTCCGCTCCTGCAAATGGCGTCTGCTTTATCCCAGACACTATCTTACAATATTTTATTTGAAATAAAATGGATGGTAAAATGCCAATTGTAAATTTTGTAGCTTCACAATTTATTTTGCAAGATTCTGGCCATTTTCCTTTTATTGTACACATGACATATTTGCCTTTTTGAAAAAAACCTATTGTTTTCGATTTCCTGGAGCCAAAAAGAAACACATGAATTCAATGTATGCATATTAAACGTTTACTCAGAATGATCTTTGATTTCCTGTACTAATAGACACAAGTGTCTGATGTACATGTCAAAATAACTGTTTATTATGTCCAATAAATCATAGTTAACTAATCTTATCAGTTTTTAAACATGTCACATTCATTTGATTAAATTGTCGTGGGGTTAAGCTTACGTGTTGCGGTACAGATAACACTAACCTGAGGCATTACGATGACTCTACGTTTATTGCTTATGATACATGCATGAGGATGGTCTAGTGTGCACTGCCTGAAGGCGGGCAGGGAGCTATTATATATAGGAGGAATATAGGTCAAGGACATGACCCTTGGTTAATACATATTCATAGGCCTGGGCCTTAGCGGCAGGTGAAGGTCAAGGCTGACCGTTAGGCTGGAAGCAGTGTGCTGGGGGTGAAGGCCGTGTATGCTGGTGCCTTACCTAGACAGTGGCTAATGAAAGCTGTGTACAAAACATTGATAATAAATTGTTTTATATAATAAATTTCATCCAGAAGATCTACATTCAGTCAATTTCTTGATGAAAAAGAGTGAGGTACTTTAATTTGAAACGGTGCTTCATTTCGGAACAATACGGTTTGCTTCTTTTAAACAACACTGTACTGTCTAACCACACTCCCGAGGTTCGGTAATAAAAATAAATAGCTTTCATGTTGTATGAGCAACTGCGTAACCCTTAAACAGTTACATTGCACGACATAATACTATTTTCTTTGGACTGTTCATTATATTTAAATAAATGCCTATGATGATTCTATTTGTTTCTCGTATCAACTCATATCCTAAGAATCAAGATTCCGTCTGGAAAACATTCTGTATAAATAAATATAATTGACTAGTCACGTCTTTGGAAGCGTTGGCTGAATTTTCGTTTAAATAATGTGGAATTAGCAAAGTTCCATCCCGTAACTTGTTGTAGATGTCACTTTTCCTTTCAGTGGCAGCCTTTGCTTTAATGTACAATTCTACTTTAGTAATACCGGTCTCTACAATGGAAAATATGTACATGTAAATAACGAGGAAACGTCAACTTCTTCGTGGTTTACTTAATCAGAATCAGGTGTCAAAAGTGCAAGAACAAGCTCCTTGTTTTATACACATTCATGGGAAATTTTCTTATATTTTTCTTTTCGAGGGTAATTTCATAGGTTTTCTGTGGAAATTACAAACAGCTACAGCACTGTGGCAAATGAGAGCAGGGCCAAAAACCTGCATACCATGAGATGGTAGTCACCAGGATAAAAGTTTACTTTGTCTTAAACTTCTCTCAGAAAGACATGACATGAACTCACTGTGACATCACTGAACATTTATGAATCAATGAGACTGAATGAACAAGTTCAACAATGCGTTCATAAGTATTGACTTTTCTAACACATTTTGTGATTTTGGGGTTAAACGAGACTTCTAACATTTCAGAATTCGGTGCGGGAATCGTGTATTAGAACACATGCCTTTGTTTTGTAACATTTCTGCTGCGACCAATTTCCTTAAAATTAAGTCTGCCTGATGTAATACACTCGTTGAACATTGAACCCGTGATAATTCCTTCTCTTGAACATTCTCGTCTGGTACAGGTTTAAATGGGTCTGCAAGCGCTGCTCCGATCAAACCATACACAGCGTCCATGTTTCTGTAAGGGGGGTTATGTGTAATAAAACATCAGTCCGACATTAACCTGACTGTGAAAAATTTCATAAACATGTTCCTAATAGTGGTTTATCATAGGCCCAGCAACTGAAAGCAATTGTTTCACGAGACGCATACTGTATTATTCTCCCTTACCTCGTTAAGTCTTGAGATGAGTCAAATTCAATGGAATATTTTTCCCAAAAATTAGCTGTTTCCGGTACTTCCATTTTCTCGGCCATATTTCTTATAATGTGGTCAGGAATCACTTCAGGTCTACTGCCGTTTCTTTCGAGCGCAATCGATAAAGGGCATGTAACATGTATTTGTGAAAATGCAGCATTATCTGAAAGAAAAGGATGCTGCATTTTATTTAGATCAAGACATGTCATATCTAAGATTTCCGATGTCCCTTGCTACATAAAACGTGATGTATTTTAACTTTCAAACCGAGAATTTAAGAGTCGTACACTTTCATTACAGTTCCAAATAGTTTTTTCGCTAACACACATGTGTTGCCATGTGAACCAAGATTATTTACAACCATACAGATGGAAATTGGTGGGCATCTCAATTTTTTCCAAAGTCCTAAAACTTTACTTACATTTTCTTGCAGCTTGAAAGTACTCATATCTCATACTTCTGTAATACATGTTGTCATCTATCATAAAGATGTGCGGGTCTTCCGGTTTATATTTCCTTCTGGATATATCATTCTCAAAATCAGTGGCAAATTTTAATATTACAGCATCAAATCTGAAACAAAAACAAACTAATGCTCATTTGAAGAAATCCGAGAACTCACAATGTTCTACAAGCATCTTATCGTTGTGGAACACTTTGTTCCATTTTAATCAAACCTTTCTTGATGACATTTGCATCATCTTACATGAAACCCTAGTTCTGTAAGCTTTACCAATCGTAGCTGGCATTAAATAACATTTCTTGAATTCAGCGATAGCAAACAGCACTAAATACGCTTACTCTGTGTCCATACTCAACGCCCATGGTGCGTTATCAAGTTGGCCTTTCTCTTGGTAGCAGTGTAATACTTCCATGAACCTTTCAATGCACTGGACAATTTTTCGTCGCTGATGTTTCCATTTGCAGTATGTCTACAAAACACAAAGGGTAATGTATAATTATACGTGCTTGTTCAAAATCTAAGTCAGTACGTACACGTTTTAGTGGGGGATACGCTTTGTAGCATTTAGATTACAATATAAGGGGTGGGTATACAGCCATAAGGCTGGGATCGTGTATGATTCATATAAGCGTATTAAAGATTATTTTATCTTACAGTTTAAATATTTAGTCCGTACAGTCGGTAGCTCCAATACAAATTGGTTCTACGACGAGACTTTAATCCTATGTAATAAAGCTGATACAAAGAACTTTTGGGTAGCCTAAACATTAAACTATCACCATACACTGGCATAAAATCGTTGAAAATTGTTGAAAATAATTCATGGAAGAAACATCATGTCCTAAGATTTCCATGAAATGTCGCGGTGTTACTTTCTTAGCATTTGTGCAAAAACTGATAGATTAGTCGAGTATTTATACCCAATGCATGTACTCCATACGAAAGGGTTTTCATTTCAAAATAATTTTACTTTCTATACAATTAGGACAGTAGTAAGTGTTCTCAAAATTTCTTGACTTATCTTACCTCATCCCCTTGTGAACAGTTAATTATTTGTAATTCCAATTCTCTTGGCATTAGTTGATCATAGCAAACGTGGTGAAAATGTGTAGGAATGCTATCCATCAACCACCTGTTTGCAGCATTTTGGCAGCTGTCAAGTTGCTGCAACTTTTCTTGCGATCTCTCACACAGTTTCTGGGCAACAGTAGTCTTGCCACTTCCCGGTACACCACATAAAATAGTCACACATACTTTAGACATCTTTCAAAGGGTATGTCATTTCATGTAGAAAGTACAAACGCGTTACTTTGCTCTATTTACTGCTTCATCTCAACAAATTCATGTGTTCCATGGGCGCTGACATATTGAACATGGAATCATGGGAGTAATTTTACCAACAGGTGCTTGAAAACTCGATTTCTATTGGTCCGGAAAATACTCCGTGATATCCAAAAAAAGGAAAATATCTAAAAGAATTTTCCTTTTATTGAAATGTCACTTACTAAGAAACATTTCTGCAACATAGACTGACGCTTCTGGAGACCAAAATCTGATTTGTTAGTTACAAATTCTATAAAATTGACAAAAATCTGTAACAGGATACAACTCGACTGACCAATCAGAGACGAGTTAACAAACGGTGCTTAGGGCGGAAGCAGATTCGTGACGTCCGAATTCACATGTGAGGAACGGGAGAATTCACATTGCACAATTGAAAGGGAAAAAGTTTCAAATTATTCAATTGAGGGTTTCTTCATCAGGTCAGGTATAAAGTATTTGGGAGAAGGTAGTATCAGGAGGAAGAATATCTGGGTATTAGAAATCAGAACCCCCTGAAAACGTAAATTTTAGGACTCCATTTGGCGTCCTTTTGTGGGTCGTCATCGTGTCAGGTTGTCCTTTCTTCAACAGTATTCACTGAATTTTGTATTGTGACTTTGTAAAAGAAGCCAGATTGTCAATATGGCCTCTCAAGACGCAGAAACGAGCGCTGATCGTAATGTGGAGATGTGGAAGATCAAGAAGCTGATCAAAAGTCTTGAAGCTGCAAGAGGGTAATTATCAAATTTGACAAACTTTAAAAAGTCGAGCGAAAAATTTTCAGCGTTGCTTTTAATTCCGGTGACTGACGAATCTGAAGACAGCTATAAATTCTTTAATGTTCATGTATGTAGTTTTTGAGGTAAAATTAGGGATTGACGACTGCGAAACTCCGTTCAACTCCAACATGAAAGCCTGCTTTTGTTTGAATCCCATATTCTCAAAGGGTGACCGCGAATAGTAGGTGGCCTCTTCATGTAGAGAGTCAACCTCCGAGATGGTCTAGTCCTGAAGTTAAGACAGATTTTTAAGCCTGTCGGAATCGTAGCAGTAGACTAGTTCTAAGAGCATATGTCAAGTCTCCATGTCTTTAGTAAGAAACATAATTCTATCTTCAGAAATGGAACAAGTATGATTTCTTTGATCATACCTCCCAAAGATCAGATTGCTCGAGTAGCAAAGATGTTGGCGGACGAGTTTGGTACAGCATCCAACATCAAGAGTCGAGTCAACAGATTATCGGTATTAGGAGCCATCACATCTGTACAACAGAGACTCAAATTGTATAACAAAGGTAAAGATTCTTCTCACCAAGGTTATAATGTTAAATCGATAAGAGAAAGATGTATGAGTCAGTGAGAAGATTAAATGAATGTTGAACGGTTTTCTAAAATAACATTTAAGTAGAGCAGGTTCAGCAACAGCAAATGTAAGAAAGTATGTGACTGTCAAAGCTGATGTAGATTTTACCTGTCTTGTACGGCATTCTAGTGGTCACAAAGTAGAGTGCCACACAAGGCAGGTCCTACTGTATACTTTTTCTGCTATCATCTAAATGTAACACGTTCTCTTTGTACTTGCAGTCCCACCAAACGGTCTAGTAATCTACTGTGGAACAATAGTTACTGACGAAGGAAAAGAAAAGAAAGTAAACATTGACTTTGAGCCCTTCAGGCCGATCAACACTTCCTTATATTTATGTGATAATAAATTCCACACAGAGGTATGTAAATATTTCTTAAAAAGTTTGAGTAACTTTTTGCCTCTGAGGAGTTTAAATGTCTTGGCCACACCCGAACTCTTTAAGATTAGGTTTAAGTAGGAAATGTTAAGTGTCGTTGAAGATAGGCAGTATTACCGCTACTTTATTGAACTGAGGGACATTTTGTCCCACACACCTAAATCTTTGGGACGTTTTCAACATTGTAAGGGGCAACCTTATGAACTATTCAACTATTTTTGGCAGAAACATTCTCAAAATTAAAGACAAAAGGGTCCTCAGCTCCAAATATTTGGGGGGGGGGTCATTTTGTTAAATTGAGAGATTTGTAACTCACAGGTGATACATTATGTAGTTGAACGTGTGGGCACTTTATATACAAATATTAATATTTTTGTAAAAGTAGCATCTTCAGTGCACGAAATAAGCACTAGCCCGGCCGCCATGGCGACTTGAGATAGGTTCGGGCAACCTAAGTTCAAATAGTGCTGGCCCTGCAGGGCTACCCAAATTTTATCACAACACAGGTGTCAAAAACATTATGGACCAGTTCATTTTGTTTGGGGCAACCTGATTTCAGAACTGCTGGTCCTGTTTGGTAACCTGAACTTTTACCTTATTTCGTGCACTGCAAATTTTACTTGACATGCATCTTACATGCTTTCAGGCCTTGACGGCACTCTTAGCAGACGACAACAAATTTGGCTTCATAGTGATGGACGGTAATGGAGCTCTGTTTGGTACATTATCAGGAAATACCAGAGAAGTCTTGCACAAATTCACAGTGGACCTTCCCAAGAAGCACGGTGTGTATTGATGTTCAACCTGACGAAGTTTTAAATGGGGATGTCGCTAGGAAATCCCATTATAAATGTCACTTATTTCGGCAATCGTAACACATTTTAAGCATAACGAATAATGCAAAAGTAAACTACATACATGTATTTCTTTACAAAAACTCCTGGTGTTTTCATTCTTTTGGATGAAATGTGTATCCACTGGAACAGTAAAACCAGGACACATGAAATATTCAACTCGAACAGTGTCATTATTCTATAGTTGATGACAGTTCGAAAGAATAACATAAGTAACTGCTGCCCAGATTAACAGGCAGCAAATCTTGCGCCAGTTCTACATGTATTTCAGCTATATTTCTTCCAACATAAACGTCATTAGGTCATAATAGAGAGAGGTGCACATTCTTTTTGGAAAAGTGCTGTCATTCTACAGTCCTCTAAAAGCAGCGTGCGACTTTTGGTACCATGACTTGCCGGACATTGGGTGCGACCAAATTTCAAACCAGTCGGACTGACACAATTTCTACCGGACAAACTAGAGTCTGAGCTAAATTAAAATTTTCCATGCAAAAAAAACCAAAACAAAAACAGTATTTTAGTTCATACATTTAAGTCGTTTTAGTTGTGGGAAAACATTTTGAAATTTAAAAAAAAAAAAATCAAAAACTGTTGCTTTAGCCGTGAGATTTCAGTCGGACACAATTTTAATCGGTAATCGTCCATCGGACCGGCAATAAGTCACACACTGAAAAGGATGTAGATTTGCATCAAGGTGCCCATAACTGGAGTACCGTCTCAAGTAGATGATAAAACAGAAAAAGGCAAAATTAACTTGAAGTAAGTAGCCTGTGAAACTGGAGTGTCCTTTCATGTATATGCCTATTTATAATAAGTTGCTGTATTTTAGGGAGAGGAGGTCAGTCTGCACTTCGTTTTGCTCGTTTACGAATGGAGAAGCGACACAACTATGTACGAAAAGTAGCGGAGGTGGCGGTAACGTTGTTCATCACGAACGATAAACCCAACGTAGCGGGACTTGTGCTAGCAGGTTCAGCAGATTTCAAAACAGAACTTAGCCAGTCAGACATGTTTGATCCTGTAAGTTCTTTATCAAACCTTAGAAATTACCAGATATTGTATTTTAATAGTTAGTGGTGTAATGGACTGTCTTGAATAAAAATGCAGATGATATTGGTGTCAACAAAGGTCATGTCAGAAGGAGTTACATGAATGTTATTTCAAAACTAGGGAATGTGTCACTACAAGGTCATATGACTTACTATTGAACATTAGATGTTACAAAATCGCATCAAGTGTTTCAAATTGTGCTCGATCCTAAACTTGCTTATCTGTTTGCAGAGGTTACAAGCGAAGATCATCAAAATAGTAGATGTATCTTACGGAGGAGAGAATGGATTTAATCAAGCCATTGAATTAGCATCAGAGGCTTTGGCCAATGTCAAGTTCATTCAGGAAAAGAAACTAATAGGTATGTATGTCGTTTTCCCAACAGATGTTCGTTTCTCGTCTTGAGTGTGCGGGTTCAAAAAGTGCAGTGTGAATGTAGTGCTTGTTCCTGTTACCAGAAACATCAAGACCTTCGCAAACTATTGATTTAGAAACTTGGGTTTTGCATTGTTTTTGGTACTGAAAGGTAAATGTAACATTTTGATTTGAGTGCAGGTTCATGACAAATTACAGACTCGTTAAATGTACTTTGATTTATATGAAAGAAATAATCTTTTTATTTTCAGGCAAATACTTTGATGAGATTTCTCAGGACACAGGAAAATACTGCTTTGGTGTCGACGACACGTTAAGGGCGCTGGAAATGGGTGCTGTAGAAATTCTCATAGTTTGGGAGAACTTAGACATAATGAGATACGTGCTCAAAAATCATCAAACTGATGGTAAGCCTTTTGCTACAACTACACACTTAGGCTTTTTTTATTTAATTGTTTGGATTACATTTCCCGCCGCACTTTGAAATCGGGATTTCAAAAAAACCCCCAAAAAACA
>JBCAUI010187972.1:0-17189 GCA_038406195.1 Haplosyllis anthogorgicola
GTTGGTTTGTAATGTTAGTACAACGTTATTTGAAATAACGTTATCAAAAAATGCTACCAAAGTGAGTCCAAAAAGGCAATTATTTTTAACGTTATATGATAACGCCCTTTTTTAACAGTGTGTAGATCAACATGCTGGCATTATTAATATGACTCAGGACAAGGTTCAATTTTGACAATTAAAATAATAGAAATTTATGTTCTTACCAATATTTTTTGATATTCAGTGTTTAATACGAATTCACCTTTAATGAAAATACCACAATATTTCTGTCGTTGTATTAGTTTTACTCTAAGATTCGTAATCAATGTCAAAATGTGAAATGTGTGCATGAGTGTCGTTAATTTCTTATTGAAAGCAAATCGTTCTCCAAAGACAATTGAAGGAAATCATTTATTACCAAACTGTGTAGGGAATTTCAAATCCTGAAACTTTACTTTGATTCACATTTTCATCATTTGCCTTAAGTACCAGTCTGCAACAAATCAAGACATTTACATTTACATTCAAAAAATTGCACAAACCGTAATACTTGTGGTTCAAGCTGTTATCCACAGGTGCATTGCAATCACGTATGAGAACAATTCTATTAGCTTTATTGAATTTGACTCCAGTGTGAGGCCAATGACTTTGTGTCAGAAATGTCAGCAATCGAAATTGCTTCCTAATTTCTATTAGTGACTTTTATTAAATTTCTTCTAATTGGTTATTGGAAATGTTGACAACGAAGATATAATCATATCAGAGATGTCACAGTATTCGTCAAAAACAATTATGTCGTTTACACACTATATTTACTTTTGAATAATGAAAAGTCTTTCAATCAGAAAAGTTCACATTTTTGTCGAGGTTTATTAAAGTGCATTAAGGTCCTGCTTAATAACTATATGTAGTCCCCGCAGAAATTTTTCTTCCTGCTTCAAGTTCTCGTTGACCTCACTGTGATTCGGACTTCACCAGAAACGCCAATACACCAATAAAGAGAAATCAATAGATTCTATTATCGCAAACCTCCCACTTAACGGGATAAGAGAGCTGACCTTATCCCAGATATTTGTGCAGTATTCTTAACAAAAGCCAATTCCTAATTTGATCTGCTTAAAATGGGTGTAATATGTGCAGTGTCTGATACAGAGACATGACACAAAAAGACAGAAAATATGACGCTATGCACACAGGTTTAACTTGTATCCTGAATAGGTTACACAGGTCCCTGAATCTCTCTAGCTCAAGAATATTTCCAGTAGCAGTCCTGTTATCATTGTCCTTGTGCTTCTGACTATGGCACCAGGTATTTTGCAAAATTAATAAAAGATAATATTTCCAGGAAAAAGCAGGAAACTGTGGTTAAGATCACAGAATTTTACTCCTGAAGGTGTATTGCAAAAATAAGTTATTTACGTCGCAGCTGTGCATGTTTCATCTGTACCATTACATGTCTCTCATAAATGGACATTTTGCGAGCTTTTATTATGCAGGTCTCCACAACACGATGAGCTGTGTACATACCTCTACCGCCCACTAAAAGGCCTAATCACAATGATAATAAACGAAAAATCGTTTTGAAGTGAAATACCTTCAGTTGTTAATGAAGCATTAATTACAAATCGTACAGAATCCAAAGTGTTTTACTAATGAGCCGTTTATTAACCTGCATCCGCAATAAGTTCCTCTTTTCATTCTCGTTCATTATTTTGGTTCAGTGCTTTCGATTAATGACAGGCTATACCTTTTGAACTGCTTGACCTAGAAATTTCATTTTTGGTATGGTGGGACATCTTTATAATATCAAGGTCAGGTTTGAGTATCAAGGTCATTGGGTCAAGTTCAAGGTCACAGCAGTAAAAAGTATGAAAAATTTAGTGTTGTCCACTAATATCATATGTTATGATGCTTGAGACAAGTAAATGGAGCCAAGGTCAAAATATAGATCAAGGTCATTTAAAGATCAAGGCCATTTGAAGGTCAAATTTATAGATTTTTGTAATTTTTTCATGTTTTAATAACTATTTGCATTTTAGTTACTATTTGTGTTTTAATGACTATTTGCGAAGCAGGCGGTTTGGCCTTTGATTGGGAGGCATTCTTGTTCTGTTAAGTGTGTTTGACCGCAGTTTAATATCTGCCCATTACATGTATGTTTTTTGATGTGGTAGCAAAAGAAAAGTAACCTTACTGATACATCTTAAGTACAACAATGAAAACAAATACTTGACATCACCAACTTAAGTGACCTAGCCATACGTGTTCATCTGAGTGCGACAAATTCACGGACACGAGCTGGGAGTTACAATTCGTACACTTTTATGAACTAGACGCGAAATAAATGATAGTCCTCGTCGCAGACAGACACACACACACACAGACACGACTGAAAACATTACCTTCCCGCATATGAGGGCGGTAATTAAGCAAACGTAGTCAATATTCGACACACATACCATGTACGTAGGTTATGTAGTTACGTAGGATGTTTGCTACATAAGAACTTTCATCTTGTCTATTGCTGTAAAACAAACAGATCTGTATTGGGATCAAATATACACAGCTGTATTGTCAGTTGCATGTGTAGAAGTCGTTTTGGAAAACAAATAATTTCTATGGGGCCATCTAAGTAGTCACAATTTAATTTAGCCTGATACTTTTTATATGTTTCTTTAACATATTCTTGCCATACGAACTATACATTTCTTCGAAGTAAATACATCGATCTCGAAGCGGTTATAATTGCGTCAAACAGTTGTTTTTCTGTAAATATCAGCGCACACGTCTCTTGTGGAAACTATAAACGTCATTCAGTAGGTTCCATTTGGTGTTATGAATTCACTTTTGATATTTCAACAGAAATTAGGTTACCAAGAAAATAACCCTAAGGACAAGGCCATGTTTAGTATTTTCTCAGGCAATTGGGATTCCACGCACAGCACACCATGATGTTTGCTTCAGATGGTCGCACAACATCTTCGGGAAACACAAGCAAAAAACAAACCTTTTCCATAAAAATGAATCATGAGGTATTGCAGATTTATGTAACTGTTCACTTCAAATGTCTAAAGTTTTTGGCGTCAACAATGAATTGTAAGGTTTTTACACTGATATACTGATTTATTTAGGTTTCAATTGTGCAAGTACAGCCTGCACTAAGGTTGCCTTAAAGGCGCGTCCTTCTCAATTCAATGAAGATAGTCCCAGTCGGTTTTGACAATTAATGATTTGCGGGTCACTGGGAGTGTCGGCCCGGTTAATTGTGATTTCTGACCCAGTTAGATGAGTCAAGCATAGTTCAATACAGTAAGAGCATAATACGATATTTTACACCTATGAGCACATTTACACATTGCCTGACGGTGATCATAATTTCCCATCATTTCCTTCGTTTGCTTCAATGTTTTCCTTAAAAATAACATCTATTTTTTGTTGTAAGCAAATGGTGCTTTTACAAAACTCATCACGTGAAGTAGTTTCGAGATCGTTAAGTACAATACAGTTTGCTATTTTAACAACATACAGGGTAAAAAAACTTAAGCTGAGATAAGAAGATTATAAACGGTGAACGGTGAATGTAATGCTTTTGATGCTCGACAGGTAAGTTTTGACATTTATACTTTTTCCAGTAAGGGTTAACATTAGTGTATCAATTTTATCATAATGTAGTTGGTCACAATTGTACACGAAATGCTCGAATATCTGACAATCACTGTATTTTTTCTGCCACCACTGACAGAGCAAACTTGCGCACTTGACCATACATCTAGTAAGGGCTCAACGTTAGACTGGACTGGACAGGGGCATACAGAGTGATTTCATAAAGCAGGAGCTGCTGCAACTAAGAATAAACGCAGGCATATGACGGCTCATTATGCGTTAAAGGCAACAGCTGCAGCAGCACCTGACTCGCACTGATAGCATATTAACATCACTCACGCTAAAAGTGTACTTGAACAGTGCAATTTTGAAATAGGTACAGACTCTTAGTTTCGTCGGATATCTAATATGCATGATTCCGCGGTACAGATCGTGAAATTACTATTAAAAGTTCAATTTCATGCAGAGTTATTGAAATTGGGACGTTAACTTTTAATAGTAATTTCACGATCTGTGGTAGTATGTTGCATTCTAGGTTTTTCTTATTACTTTCATTTACCAAATCTACCAAATCTACCCAATTTACCAAATTTTCCAGACTTGTCAAATGACTGCCTCTATTGCTAACCTTTTGTGTTTGAATTGCAATCGATTTAAATGCAAGCTTCTTAACCTAAACTGAAAATTGTCTTGAGACAAAAATCAGTTTAAAAACCAGAGAGTTCATGTGTCTGAAAAATTAGGTAGATTTGGTTGAGATTGAAATAAGAAAAAACCCTCATTATTTACGAATAGTCACCCTAAAAGGCTTCATGAAACTATGTTTGACCAATAATCTAGGGAACGTGACCAATGGTTTGACACTGAACGATGTACTACTTTCCTTTATGCCCTTTCCTTGGGTAACTGAAATCCGCCATAGATTACTTCCCTGAATCAGATATATTATTAAATACTAGATAGTTTCCCATTTTGTGACGGAACGGTAAGACTTGTTATAATTGATGACCAGCTGACCCAGTTAAATGAATTTGTTTGGTGTCCTTTTATGCCGCAATGGACTGTCCACAAGACAAAGAAAGGTGACTAATTGATTTTAACAGAGTTGAACTTAACGTCTGAAGCCAGAGGTACTAATCCTGTATATCAGGTAAACTCTTTCTAGAGGCTCGAAGATACAAATTATATTTAGTACATACTTAATGTAATTACAAAAATGAAAGAATTCAGCCACACCTTCACAAGCAACAATAAAAAATTACAAATACACTTCCAACTGGACTTTAGTTTCTAGCATCAGTAGACAACATTTGCAAAAAATTGTCAGTAAGATATGTTCTGTATTTCACTTGATATCAGATTCATTTTGCTACTTCGAGGCAATCCATTCCAATGCCAATTTCATGTTAAATAATACTATTCATAGAGCAATGTAAACGTAATAAACAGTTATTGCCTTTGAAGCCTCTGATATGACAAAATGAAGATGCTAAAGTAGATCAAGTAGTTTGTAAATTGGTTGCAGTTCCCATCAGGTACCAAATGTGTAAGTGAAGGAAATTCCTGCGGCGGACATGAAATGAAAATAGTGTACAGTGCAGATCAATGTTTTCTCGCTGTATGAAAGTGCAACAACCAGTATTGTGGTCGGTTGTCCGGTGGGTAATACAATGAAGATTTTACAATGTAATAAATTATCCTTAAGATGAACAAAGATATGTTTTATTCGTGTGGACCGAGGTCAGTGGTACCCTGTTTTAGACTTGGGGTCATTACATTATGATGCCAGGATGGATGTGTCGTTTGCGTGCTTACAGTAGAATATTTGTTTTTGAAAATTTAGAACTTGGAATTATTGAAAATTAATATCACGCAGAAATTGTTGCCTATCTTTTATCAGTACCAGTGGGTAAACTGAGACTTGGGATTTTGAGCAAATTTCCTCCAAGTCTAATTTTTCACGATTTTGAAGTTCTTTCATGCTGAAACAAAACACTATCGTATCATCAGTGTAGGAAATCAATAGTAAACTTGTAAAGTCAGCATGTAACCGACCGACTTTGTTTCTCTTGCTTCAAAGAAAGTACAAGTAAAGGATATCAATGAGATGTTTTGATATTTATATCTCACATGAAAGCATCAGAAAGTAAATATAAGGTTAATAACAGATGTTATTTATATTTTAACCCTTAGAAAGTAGACGAGGCAAGGAGGTAATACGTGTGGTTCATTTTTTGGATTGTAGCAAGGAAAACAAGAGGCCTTGTGTTAAAAACGTCAATACTTTTAACAAATCAATTTGCTGCAGTTCATTAAGACTGACCACCAAAAATAGAAAGTCAGTATTATTAGGCACCTCATTTAATGTGAGTTGAATAAGAATTATTCGGCATCTGTTGGTTTCTGCAATATTTGGAAAATTTGTCGTTACACCAAATTCAAATATTTGGTCTAGTCTATGCTATGTGGTAATTCTGTTGGTAACATCTGGTGAGAAAGAATCAGCAAAAAGAACATTTGAACGGAGTAGCTCATCAGTTCAAATCATTCGCTGAAGATAAAATATATGTTATGAACAAAACTGATCTATTGAGAATAACACGTAATTTAATTGTTCTGGCTACACACATTCCATTTCTCTTTATTTACCGGAAGACATCAGTCATCAGTACTAATATGCACTGGTCAACAAATCAGTGAAATCCATACAAGGGAAAAAACAATGATTGCGTAATATTCAGACTATTAAAGCTGTTTTCCATTTGAGCATGTTACTGATGCAACCGTCGGGCAAATTTTCATCCCTATTTATAATAGGTCAATATTTTCCTTGCGCCCTAAGCCAATTTACCAACGCCTACCGGGTTATGTTATTATTTATCGGTAATGTTACAGCTGTATATTTAAAATATAGCTCGTTTGGACAAAGGATCGCGAAAATTACATCAGTTCCCAGTTCAGGAATTCAGAGAATGAAATCAGCTCTAAGCCGAGCATTTCATATTTTGTTTAATCAAGCAAATGTGCAGATTTAGTCTGGAAATTGATATTCATTTAGACATTTCAATGGATGATCATCAATCTGCAGGGAACATTTGTGACATTTGTCTGCTCCTATGAGTGGGAAATTGATGCTTCTGAAAGAACTTCGCAACTTTCGTTTGTAAACACTTAATTGCGCGTGAAAATCATTCTTTTTATCCTATTATTCAATATTTTAACATGACAACAATCGTAAGCTACTCGCTCATAATATCAATGTGTTCTGTGATCTCTTTTATGCAATATCATTTTATAAATATACTTGTTACAGTTAAAGAAGCCTATGTGTATTTCACACGACATTGATTTCCTGTCAACATTTTCAACATCCAATTGGTTAATGAGAACTGAATGTGATTAGGTAAATCTTTGCAACTTACACTACTGCTTACGGGTTATCGATCGCGCAGATGCAACTGGGATACAATTTCAGTAAAATTTTCTTTGTTTTTGTTTTTTTTGTTTTTTTTGTTTTTTTGCAACATTTCTGGAAGATTCGTGAAAAATAAAGGGCCAAGATTGTTTAATTAATATGTTTTAGGCACTTACTGTACTGTTGCTGACCAGAATCGGTCACCTTTATAGGTCACTGATTATTTAATTATCCAGGTCAAATGCTTTTCACTAGTGCTGTTAATTGATAAGTCTAAATGAAAATTTCATGATAAATACTGTTAAGAAATGTTCAGCTGAAGCAGAGATAGAGAGCATTGTCAGTGTAAAGCATTCCCTATTACTTAACCCTGCAAGCTTTCAGATGATCAATTCTTTTACACAGTGACCTAATTAAATGTATACCTTGTAAGTCGTTTAATATTACCCTTGTAAATAAATAGATGTCTTGTTTTTAAAGTTTTCCTTAATTCTCTCAATTATTGCAAACATGCGTTTTCCACGCAATCCATAAATCCAGAGAGAACAAGAACGAATATAATTTATGGATATTATACATGTCTTTTCACAATGTGACTATTCTAAGCTTTAAAACGTCGTTTAAACATTACCGTAGACCTTATATAAAAATTAATTATTTCGTTATTTTGAACGATACAAGTAGGAACAAACGAGCGTTTAAACCCCTATCGAAGGATATTTCAGTTCTTGCGTTTCTCGTGCCAAAAATGGCAACAGAAACTTTACCTAAGAGTTGACTTATTTTACCTAGCGTCTAATAAATTCAAATCACATTCAATGATATACAAGACATGTAGGCCACGAATGATTTTTTTCCTGTTAGAAAGGTTGGCTTTCCATATGGCATGAACTGAATCTGTTTTACCGTCTCCACCCTTCATGTTTTCGCATAATCTTGCGGTATTTATTTTGTACCCGATATATATATATTCTGCAAAGAAACGTGTAAGTTTTTTTCAATGAACAGAAAATTGATCAGCAACCCCACCGACACTGCAAATTAACGTAGGTTAGCGTCTACGTACAAGAGACAAAAAATAAACTTCAGAAACAAAAATGAACAAGTAAATAAAGAGATACAAGGCTAAGTGGCAGTCCTAAACGGTCCTTGGAATGTGGCAAAAAAATTTTAATCAGTGGGAGAAAAATAGGAAAATGTGGAGATAGCTTTCGATAAAATATCAAAATAAGATAAAAGTCAAGTTAACCAATGCCCAGATGTAAACATTCACTTTCTAGATGCTTCTGAGTGTTGTTATAAAAATCAAAGACACAGTAATGTCTGACAAAATACGCCGCAGACACGATTGCTGCAAACAAGTTAGTATTTATATCACATGGAATATTAATACATGTTGTATGTTTTACTCCCTGCAAATACATTGTACATTTTCCGTGCCATTTCGTAATGAACAATTTTCCATCAGCAGGTGTTCAGTTCTATTTCTTGAAACGGACAAATGTGACATTCACTGAAGCAAGCTTCTCTTTTGAAAGATGCACTAATTATACAAAATATTGCATATTCAAACAACATCCTTTTTATCTCCAACAGAAATCTGTTAATCCTGACAGACATCCCGGATCTAAACAGCTGTTTAAACAATCCATTGAAATGAAGACAGGTAAATCCTTCTATGTGAATTCCTAATCTTGTGCATTAAGAAACAAGATTTATAAATCCACTGGTCCCATCAGAAAGAACAGACCATTCTTCTTCCGCCAGCAGCTGATGTTTTTGTAAGCTCTGACTCAGCAATGATGATTTATAAAACAATGAACAATAAGGTAGTTTCATTTAAAAAATGGAAAAGTAGATTGAGGACAATTTAAACATTATAAATGGAATGAGCAGAATACAGAAAGGAAAACGTTTCATCATGTCGTTTGGTGGTCGCCACTGCGGAAAGGCATATATGCAAGGAAATAAATATCACAGATTTAGATTACGCCGTTGAATCGTGCTGCATACATGCTGAATCTGTACAACATGGGTCTTGCCAAAGGCACCTCAAAAGTGAACACATTGGAATAACGTGTAGAATAACAACACTTGATTCTTGACAACAATAGAATCTTTGGAATTTGTTTTGTTTTTATTTAAATTTGACTCCAAACAATACATAAACGTCAGAAGTCTTCGAAATTTATGTGAACGCGGTGGCGTTATATTTGTATTCTGGTCACAAAGCAAGTACCTTTGCCACCAATACAAATTAATTACAGTAATGGTTACTTTCCGTGGAATTGGAATGCTATTTGAGTAACACAAAAGAAAACGAATGTGCCTGAGAATGAGAAATTCTAACAAGTGGATTATTTGTCACTACCCACCAGGTCATACTTTATATCTAGACAAGCATGGTAAACACAAGCTTACATTCTCACTCATTTTGTCACCATTAAACTTTGCTCTGACCAAGAAAACAGAAATTTCATGTTAACTTTGAACCAAAATTTAATTGTGTAACTTACAGAGTAAGTAAACTAGATGAAATCTAGGATTCAGAAAAAACATCGCGTCCGTTAGTGAATCCCCGCACGTCAAGGGCGCAAGACCGAAATAAAACATGAAAATGGATCAATTCGCCTCCGACATACCAATTTCAGTAGTTTATGGAAGTACTGAAACATAGCTTGGGATTCAACCTAACCTTTCATAAATCACATTTCTTGCCGGCCACACTTAGAATATTCTTTTCGGTAACTTCCTTATTCTTTAGCATTTTAATTTAGTGCATCTTGAGAATCAGTTCCCTTTTTCATTTGCAAGTCTAAACTGTGAATACTCAGTGTCAACTATCATAGAACTGTCAAAAGTAATAATATGACATGCATAGTGGCTGAATACTTCAATATCCGCATAAAATTCGTCATTAGATTTCCATACTATCTGAACAGTAACATTTTCAATAATTACAGATAAAGCTATTTCATATTGGAGACAGAGCGCATTTGTAAATACTGTGCCAAGGACAAGATCACTTATTCCATTTAAAAGTTCGTCAGATTGCCCATTGAACGTTCCCAAATGAAATGAAGCTACTTCAAAACCAAATTGTAAATGAGATTTTCCCAATATTTCCATTTGGTTAAGATTAGATTAAGGAGCTCAATGGATTCTCTCTGGAGCATTGAGGATTCAACAGTTGTCCCATATGAGAGTAAGAAATTGGATTTCAATTAGACTACATGAAACCCACAAAGAAACATTATTTGTCACACAAGCTTCTTTAATGATCAACTGACATGTTAAAGAGTATCCAAAATTATCAGTTTAAATGCTAACTAGTTTTAATACATTTAATAGTGAATTTAATTTTCAATTCAACAAATTTTTTGTTCGACAAAACATGCAATGAATTTACATGTCGTTTCTACATGTCACATCGTGCGTCAAACGAGAAGCACACATTTTGTACTGTTTTCAACACTGCTCACATATCTAGAAAATGGCATGCTTGAAACTGTCTCAAATATCAAGAGGTAGTCAAATTTTCTTGTTCTCAGTAAGACGTTTTTTATTGTATAGTGTTGTATTATTTATTCTCAAACTTTATAGTTGCGTAATTTGATCTACAGTTTTCTTACTTTCATATCGAAGTGGAGGACAGAGTGCCTGGTCTAAAAGTTTCTACTTAGTACTCTGTCCTGTTTGTCTCACACCTATTGTCAAACAAAATGTGTTGTCCAACATCAAAAAGACTGGCATGAATTTTCTCACAGTAACGGTAAAGTCATTTTCTACAAAAACAACAATTTTCGCTACTAACTGATGAGATGTGTTTTAAACAGGAAACCATAAATCTGATCGCTCTATATTTGTTAATAAATGACAAAAATATTCCAGCAAAGAGCTATTTTGCGCTGATTATGTAATACATAAATTCTAAAGACAACACATTTTCATGGATATATATTCTTGACATGCCTGTCCGAATATTTGAACGTATTTGTACATATTGTTGATCGATAAATAATCCACCAGTTTTCAGATCAAATCAAACTACTTCAGTGTCGCAGCGTAGATCTAATTTGAACCAAGGTTGCTACTTGCCCATAATTAAGTTAACATTCTCGATACACCCTAGCGGGAACTTCATATTGATACTGCCTTCTATTTAGTAATAATAGACCTCAATGCACTAAGAAAAAATATAAACACAGCACTGGAAATGATTGCATGACCTGGTCACTATTACAATTGATTAGGTGTGAGGTTTGAACTGGGGCATGAAACAATGCAATACATGCTGTCATTTTAGCATGGTACAGTGTTTACATCATGAACATATTGGATCTTTATTGTTCCATTGTGAGCACTGATCTGTGACCCTAGGTACTTGAAACTAGGAATCAGGGTACCAAAACAAATTAGCCTGACATCTGCTTGAAATTCTGTCAACTAATCACCCTGGAGTTGAAGTATTGTAGATAGAAGCCGTATCAATATGTTGTACAGGAAGCGAGCACTTTAATATCTTCAATAAAACGAAGAAAGTTTCCATCAGGTAGATGTTATAACAATGTGAAAAATAAAGGGAAGTTATGGTTATGGTTGTCAGATTTATATAGTGCCTCTCCACAGATTTCACATCGTACCAGAAGCGCTTTACAATGTTCACTTGTGCAAGGTCATTCAAATTATTTTGTAGCGAAGCAGCACCACCTGGACTCGAACCCATGATGTGTGTATTCAAAGTCCATTCAGCCACGGCACCTCCAAGTTAGTGTTGGACCTCATCTATTTTAAAGATCGGAAATCGAATTAATTAACATGCAGACATAAATCTATTCTTTACATAATTAGACTTGAACAGCAGAATTATCTGTAATACTTTCCTGTTTGACATCATTAACATTTGATTAATGCACGTCACAAATTACCAACCTACATAATCGAAAAACGCCGCAGAACATGTCTTGTTAATACATCATACACTCGGTTGCTTTGTATGAGGAAATTGGATCACACAGTCATGATGACGAAATATATAGACTTTCGTGATTTAAAACATTGGACATGACATAACTTTTACGCTAAGTCCTGAAACAATATTCATGTTGTCAATTTTTTTCGTCATGGCAAAGCGGTGTATTTATCTGAATTAGTAGAGTGGCATTCAACAGTAGTGGATCTAGAAATTTGTTCGAGGTGGGACCCAATGACTTGAAACACTTGCGACCAAAGATGACGGCCATGTTGAATTAAACATGTTTTTACAGGGGCAGGGGGAGGGGGCAAAGTCCCCAAGGCCCCCCTCCCCGATCCGCTACTGCATTGAACAAGAAGATGTGGTGATAATTTTTTCCTTTCCAGACACACATTTCACTTCACTCCAGATACAGTTCACAAAAAAGCGTCACATCTAAATTTTATATTTTATTATAACATGCATTCCTGATTGGAGGGGCAGAAAAATTATGCACCGAGACAGACTGGCGGGGCATGTTTTTGTTCTGCCCAAGTAGAGGGAATGTAAATCCCTGATACGCCGGCTTGTCAGGGATTCAAGGTTTTTATCGCTTATCTTAAACTAAAATAACATGAATATAAACTTTACACGAAAATTAAAAACTTTCAAAAGAAATTTTTGTCATTTTCACATTTGTTGCTCATCTTTTCTTGTTCAATTCAATTTATATTTAATACAAGAAAACAAAGAGAATATTTCCTAAAACTAGAAAAAATATGTTTATAAACGAGCTTTATTAAAATACAATGCGCATTATGTTCTTTTCGTTGAGATTCAAAATAAAGAAATCTTAAACGCATTCCTGATTGGAGGGGCAGAAAAATTATGCACCGAGACAGACCGGCGGGGCATGTAAACTATCACACTCTTTTAATATCCATGTAGCAATCTTTAATCTCAGTGGTCATGTCCTTATACAAGAATAATCCCCCAATATTTCTGTGTCTGTTTCTTTGCATCTGACAATTCGCCAAATTGGTCTTCGCAGGCACGACATTAAAAGATAAACGTCCAAAATATTAATCTGCCACATTATCTTACAGAGTCTCCTGGGTCTAATTTGACAATGAAAGTGTCTACAAATGATTAGGCCAGATACCGATAAACCGTTTGTAATCTGATGAATAGGTTTTTATTTCAGAAGAAAATAACCCCGCTGTATTTGCCTAATTCAACTGTTGTGGTGTGATTAGAGAGAGGCTTACTTACGAGAAACCTATTGGAAAGAAGCACCCAAGCCCTTATAAATACCCATGTATTTTAAGAAGATTTTATCCAGGTTTTATTCTGGTTTTATTGCCACTTTCAAAGATGAAGGCATCCAAATTTGCCAGAAGTAATCAAAAGTAACATGCTTTGTCAATCTTGGTCATAACACAAAAGAGACAGAACAGTTTGTTTTCACGAATTTCTGTTGTTTGTACATAGACAATAGTTTTATCTGTATGTACGATCTTTCTTAACGTGAAACTATTTGAAAGACCAGGGAGGCAGTCCTCAAATCAGGTAAAAAACGACTTGTCTGTAAAGGAGTTAAATTTCTATTTCAGACAATTGCATTAAACTAAGAATCGTCTGAACTGTTCCAGTCAGTTATTAAACAATTTGACTGACGCCTTGAAAGTCCGGAGTTAACATTCGCAAAAGGTACTAAGCCGAGTGGGCCTAAGGGCACTTTTAATAGGAGATATTCATAAAATATCACGTTTCCATGTCTAGCAGCACTGCCCACACACGCAATTAAGGGTCATGACGACTGTTAGAAAGCTTATAATTCGTCACCTTCTGCCCAGGGCAGTCATAAAAAGGAATTTAGCTTTGTTCAAAATGTAAAGTACGACAGTGGGCCTGCGCAAAATACAAAAATTTATTATTCGTCTGTAGCAATATTGAGAATCATCGTTGACAAATAATGTCAAATGGAATTTTCAAGCAATCCTGTAGTATTAATTGACCACCACATTTTGATAACATATATCTCAAGAAATTGGTCGATTTTCTTCCATGTGCAAACAACGGGAAAGATTCAGCTCAAAGAAATACCGAACACTTTCTATGTCTTCCAATTTTTGTTTTAATCGTACAAAGACCACTGTGTTATAAATATCAAAAATGAGTTATTATTGAATAGTTTTTGTACTGTTTTGCATCTCTTGATGTGACAGCGTAATACTGTGAAAGCGGATGAAGTATTTTGTCAATTTAATTTTGCTAGGCAATTGACTCTTTGAACATGAATTCAACATCTGCCTGATTGTGTCTTCACAGAACACAAAGAATTCTCCACTGAGTTTCAGATAAGTTCCTACATATACAAAAATCAGATAATAAACATAGAAATTCTAAAGGGGATCACATCTCATCGTTCATGGTAGGTAAACATAAATTGCACCACAATCAAACCTAATGATTTACACAGGCAGCAATGAATTGTTTACCATGCTTCTTCAGACATGGATATTTTCAGAACATCCCTTCTTTTGCCATATGGTCCTTAACATACATTTGCATTTTACATGTTAAGTCCCTTGATTTGCATGTTACTTGGGTCAGAACAATCTATAACTTACATCTCGATAAATACAGGAGTGCATAATTCTTTGCCTGAAAATGAATTTCCACCGCTATGTAAGATGTGTATTATAAGAGATCCTTTGAATGTAGTTCAACGACCTAGAAATAAGCTTCATTTTAATGTAGTTCCACCACCTAGAAATAAGCTTCATTTCAATTACGTCATCATTGTACTGGCTTAAAGATCTTGGACTATTTCGTCAGTGGACAGAGACAATAGACAAGTCTTTCTTTACAAGATCATAATTTATTTTATCAAGCTTGTCAGTTAGGTGGACGGAAATATTTACTTCCATGAATGAAAGTATCCTTTATTAAGGTATCTTTTATTACATTGGATAATGCAGAATGTACATTAAAAAGGTATTCATTTATCTAAGGATTTACTAAAAATTGTATTTGTGTGATAATATTATATTTTGTAAGAATGATAAGAACAATGATGCTGTTTTGAAACACTTTTTCTGAACTCCACATACGTGTTTTAGATGAAAGCAAGCTCCTCTTTTGAAACATAAAGGACAAATTACCGCAACACCATATTTCTACAATTATTCCAATGTTTCTAAATAACTAAATTCATACTCTTATTTTATAATCACAATTCAAGTGTAATAATGTCATCATCAAATGGGTGGGAAGGTCACTCTCCATATGAAGCCGCCAAAACCATCTGCTCTCAGAAAATATTAATCTGTCAGCTTTGAATCGATTGTGCCCAGACCCTTGTAACGTTCAAGGAAATGATTAGAGAAACAACAGATTAAGGCCTTGGTATGTGACAATAAATACGGTAATGTCAGATGTTCAATTAGTGTCAGAAAAATAAGCCAACATTTTAGTTGGCCAAAATGTTTTCTCAACCAGTCCCACTATAATCCTCAGGATGACGCAAAGGGGTTAATGCTGTTATGGCAGTTTTAACAACTGTAATTTCGGCATTTTTCAGAGACTGGGCAAGGTGGCTTCTCATCATGACTGAATAGTCTATGAAACCGAAAGGCCTTTCCTCGTTAGCATAATTGGTGAGATCAATACCAACAAAATTTGATAAAGATACCATATTGAGGAGACCTATTTCAATTAAAATGACAGAAGTCGAAAGCCTAAGAACTTCAAGTAATTGTTATGCTTGTAACAGTCTGCTGTGTACTCATCCACTTCTGCACTCCTCAAAAATTTCCTTCCTTTGTTTTTTGAACATCTGACAGGGAAATCATCACAGTTTATAGAACAAACATCAAATGCCACTTGATTGAGCTGCATGCTGTGTTAAGTAGATAGCCTGTGGCTACATTTGTCATCTTCGTTAGACTCCAATGACTCTCAAAGAGTGCTTAAAGATGACCAAAATGACTGTCAACGTTGACTGTCTATGTCTGCAGAACTATACAACTGAAATTGATAAGGTTACCAAGCACAAATAGTGTAGTAAGTGGCCCAATTCTGTTTTGTGTTGAAACTAATTTTTGGCTAAAGAAAAGTCAGCATAGACTTAAAGGGCGAACCTTTTCTATTCTATTGACTTGTCAGAGCATATGAGGTGTTTGACCGCAACACCAATTTACTGATGCTTTTTTGATGGAATAAAGGAATTCCGAGACATTAATAATGGACGCAAAACACCTGCATGAACAATGTGAACAAGGCATAACATGACAGTGGCCATTTTGTGAATTCATAAATTTCCTGTCTAATTTTGTAATGTGACACTTTCTTTAGAATTATCGACATGGCATTTCTCTGGTGTCATAAATCAACATCTGAATAATTTATAGTATCTAAGCTCACGCTTCAACTAAAAGCTAAAATTTATATCACACATGTATATACTCATGCGTACAAAAGGGGCATCATACAAGCAGCTATATATTTTATTTAAAGCATATTGAAGAACTACCATCTTCTTTTGCAGATACATCAATCGAGTCCAGGCATTTTACTTTAAAAAGATAAACGAAACATCTGCAGTGACACCAAGAACATTTTAAACATTTTTCAAAAATCAGATCTACTCTCGACACTGTTGTCTCGTATGCTGAAGGAATCCTAAGATTAACGGCAAACACAAGCCTTTAGATATTTCTTTTCATTTACACAATACCAATGTTGAATAGTAGCGCAATTCCCTAAACATTGAGGATTGACCTGCTTTCAAAAGTCGACGTAGCATTCGGTATTGAGGATCTATCTTGATGAGATTCTCATCAAAAAGCACTTTAAGTGTTCAAAGATTTACCCAACTTCGTAGATTACGTCACCCTATCCCACTGGACAACTAAACTAATCGGATCTAAGATCTTTGTAATGTCGAGGTTTGCTCTTCTCGCGGTGGGGTTAGAGGTTTTCGCAGTGAGAGAAACAATTGTTTATTATTTTTCAATGTTTATTCCACTTAACTTCAATGTGGACTAAAAACTGAGTAGTTCAGTATAACTGAACAATCTACAATCAGACAATATTTAAAAAGCATTGGTACAGGAAAATTTATGGATAAATGCAATTGAACGTGAAAATATACAAAATATACAGAGATATTCAATTGAAATGTGAAGTATTTCATAAATTACAGGTTTCTGGCATGAAATATGGACTGAA
>JBCAUI010188083.1:0-17189 GCA_038406195.1 Haplosyllis anthogorgicola
TTACAATATGCCAAAAGCTCATCTGCCACATCCTGACAATCCAGCCCACCCATTTTTGGTGCACACACAGCCAGCTGCACTGTCTGAATGTGGTAGATGAGGAGCAATGGTTTTTCTGGATCATTTGCTATAAATATCAAATATATATATATGTGCTTATGTGCATCAAATATATATATATGTGCTTTTGTTCAATTCTTAAATATGCATCAAATATCTGTCTCTGTTTGTACTCCCGTCCAACGGACGGGTTCCATCTAGTGATTTAATAAAATGACAGGGTCTGAATTTTTTGTTCAGTAATGTGTCAGATACATCTTTTTAATTGGTGTGTCAGTTACAATACATTTTCGATAGTCTTGAAAATTAAATATACAGAAAAAGATGGAGGACAAAAATAAAAAAATCCAATCATTATTAAGCAGTTAGATTATTCAGTGCATCAATGGAACGAAATACTTTTGTTCCCATCCACTGAAAATCGTGAGAACTTTAGAAAGAAGTTTGACACGTCTGAAGCTTGGACTGAAAAGAAGACACAACTTAGTATCAGAACTTTAACACGGTACCTTATGGGCACACCCGTACACAATTGATACGATTTCGGTGTAATATTCATCTTGTACACATGTTTTGGAATAGCTCCCCTGCTAATGGATACATAGAAAACATCGTGTTGAACACTGTCATAACATGATAAAAGTAGCATAATTTGGTTTGAGGAGAGTATTCGTCACTTATCAGTACAACCACATGGGCTTTTTATTGATGGGAGATGATGGAAGTTGTATGTTGAGGGAAACCTTAGAACGCTTCTAACCATTGTCAGTCTTCATTGTTCTCCGACATGTAATCGAAATCCCTTGCTTGAAATAAAATGAAATGGATTTTTTCCTGAAAGAAATACTCATGTTGAGCTAACACGCCGAGCAGCTCCTGAAATTTGGTAGCAGGAACCAGAGGAACGAAGTGTGCATCGCTTTTGTTGTCCGTCAGGTGACTTCATGCTGTGATTTTGCTGTGCTATTGTTCCAAAAGGATTTCATCCTCTGGTTGAAAATAAGACCATTTATGCAATCCATGTAAACGAACCAGGATTTGCACGAAATTATGCGAATAATAGAATCTCATGTGCAGGTTTTCCACTCCACCAAGAAGATAAGAAGTAGTAGTAGTACAAAAGAAGTAATGATAAATGAAGAGTTCATTTTTATTGGCAACTCTTGAAATTATCTTTTCAAGGCAAATTAGAAAACTCACGTTCAAGGATCTTGTCGACATAAAATCTCATGACATCAATTAAATTTCATCCTGTGCACTCTAAGCTAAATGTCAGGCACAACCTTAAAACATCTGAGTTTTTGTCAAATTCCCGCTGAGTCGGTATATTTTACTGACATTGTTTACGTAATCCACAGGACTCGTATAATGCTTGTGCTTTTATTCAGTTGAGGCAACAGAAAGTTTGTAACGATGCACCTTCCATTTTAATCAACACAAAAAGAATACTGTAGTAAGACAATAATAGACCTTCTCACAGTATTGATATTATTGATTCAGGTCACTACCAAATCAAAAATTATTTTTAAACAATGAAAAGAAAAGAAACTAAAACCTTGTATCAATGCACTAATGAATTCATTATCATTGTTTGACTCAAAAATTTTATTTCATTTTGGAAAGATGGAATTTCAAACAATAGGACAAAATGAAGAAACAAGATAAACAATTTCCCTATTCGATTCATGTGTTGTTCAGGACTTAAATTTTATATTGTGACATGGTATAATGTCACGCTGCGTTCTTTGTTCGAACAAAAGCTGACATTGTTTCCATTTGCAGAGGTATGAGTCAGCATTTCCTTCAATGATTTCAAAGAAATTTAGAGGCAAAAATCTGCTGAAGTCTGTTTAATTAAAATTCTAAATTAGCCTTGCCTTAGAAATTCCCGAGGCTTGGTTTCTCCTGACTAATCACAATCTTCTGTTCTTCTATTCTCCTGAGTTACAGAATGTAGCTGTTAGATTTCCGCGGATATAAAGTAGTTCAATCGACTCTTCCTGAACTGTGTGTTTATATGTAAACGTGATTTGTATCCGAGTAAGAGGAAACAACGATGCACATTACACAAATTCATATCAATTGTGTAAATAAGGGCACGTAATGGAGCTCCATGCACTGTTGCTCCTGAAATTGATCATTTTGCTAAAACTCTATGTTGTGTCTTTCATTCATTCACTTTATTTGGCAAAAAGCTGAGAGAAATTACCCGATCAAAATTTGTCAATTTTTTGAGTCAGGTTACACAACTATATTCTGTTAGAAAAACGCAGCTGAAAAGCAGCTACAAAACGTTAGCACGCCGAGAACACATTCATTGCCCCCCTCCCCCCCCCCCTCCCCCCAATCGTAATCTGAAGCGCTTTATATCGTACCACAAATTAGGCCCAAGATTTTCGACCAGGCAAAGAGGTAGACAGACATGTCCGAAAGCATTACCTGTTGCCTGTAGGGAATCGGCTCCAACAGCCTGCAGACTGATGTAATAGCAGCTAGATACATGAGTGTTACACAAGTCTAGAACAGTAGAAATAGCAGATTGGAGTCCAAGGTTACACTGTAGGTGTTGATATATAACTCCTCAGTGACTAATGGCTGATAGTGTTGTTGTTACAAAGTATTCTCAAAGTGCAAAAAAATGAAGCTGTTGCAATTGAAGCCAGGTCTTTGAAAAGTAGCATGCAGTAGTTTTAATTACTGGGCATGAGTAATGATACATAAAGGGAAATGAGTGTGTTACTCGGACCAAGGAGAAGGGTCTGTGTCAGACTTTTGGTCTCTTAACATCTGTGTGGTAAATTGAAGTTTAGGGTCACTTCCAGTATCTACGTCGGGCTGTATTCTATTAAATTACTTACCAGCTCCAGAAATTCCTACAAATTTGGAAACGTACAAAAAATACTAATGAATTCCAAGGTATTCTCTTGATATGATATTGTTCCTCTGTATTCGTTTTGTAGTTTCCAATGCATTGAAATTGTTAATGATAATGATGGTGCTGAATTCGGCAACGTCTACTGGAGAACAAAAATATTTCATGTTGTGCCCATCAATCGTTGCATGAAACTACATTGTTCCGAAATCAACAACATTTTCCGTTCTGATAAATTTATCAATACACTCAGTAATTACTATGTATATATTATTGTGATCGGCCAGGATAAGGAGGTCAGTCAACCGTTTGTGAACTTTTTATTTATATTTCACCTTGCTTTGGCAAGGTTACCACCAACAGTTACCTTCAAACATCCGAGCCCAGCAGGCTGATTTTGAGTAATGAAGTGTCAGTCAGTATCGTCTTCTTACATTCAAATAAATGTATCTGTTGAAGGTTTCCTGAACTTTTCTCTATTTACACGAGGTAACATTAATATTACTACACTTTTTGATGTGAATGAAAAGGGCTGATTTACATATCGTGCAGAGAAAGGTATCCATTTTCATGGCTCTCCAGGTCAGCAACGGCAGGAAAGACGGAATATGGCATTTTCTTGTCATAAAATGAAATCAATTTCAGGAGCTGATTCAATGCTTAACAATAGGAAGCTCAAGATCTGCTGAAAAGAAATTAACCGGACGGGTCTCGTGCAGCGAACACAAGGACAACACGAAAGTGTCTATTGTTTCCAGGTCATGATTGTCCCTCTGCAGAACAAAAGCCCACTGAGAGTTTCTCGTGTTCATAAAGTAAACGGCATGAATATACATTTTAACCCGTTATCTTCTTGAAACTGCTGGTCTGCAAGCCCATTTTAGAATTAATTCTAATAAAACAAGATCATTGTTAGTGAATGTATGTACAATGAAATTAATGGCATATATCTTGTCTCTCAGCCTCTGTCTCTGTCTGTCCCCTCTCTCTCTGTCTCTCTGTCTCTCTCTCTGTCTCTGTCTGTCTGTCTGTCTGTCTTTCTCTCTCTCTCTCTCAAATATTAAATGAAAAAACATGAGGCACTGGGGCTTGCATTTCCTCCTGCCTTTGGAAATGCTAATGAGTACAAAGAAATATACAGGGCGTGGCATAATCGGCAAGCGAGTATGCAATACGTTTACGAGTTAATTACTTCCTGACAGGAGAAAAAAGATACCAGTGATTTTGTAATCCGCAACAGCGTGTTTACATGGCCTATTTCCCCGGAAACTTAAAGGAAAGTGTTGTATGGTAGAGTGCAAGGGTGGTTAAGCAAGAATCAAAAAAGCACAATTGTTGTTAGACATATTAAAATCGTCTTGATATATAACAATGTCAAATTTCTTTAGATATTGTAATTCAAAAGATGACAAGGCGAAAATGTCTTAAAAGCTTCTTAATGCAAATGTATCACAGACTGAAAATTGTCATAGTAATATGTACTATGGTTACAAAGATTGAATCTTTACTGTCCAAACTACCCTGTATTCCATGTCATGGAAGATATCATAACACTTTAATTTGGCCAAGCATGTATTTCACAGTCACGCTACTAAAGTCATAATTCTGCACCGATGTGCTAGGAGCCAGTGTCTGGCTCTCCTAAAGCCTAGCGGCTGGCTGCGCTAAAACCTAGTGGGTTCCTTGTATGCTTCTTCCTGCTCATAACAGTATATTAGCTTTATCATAATCATTTAATTTGAGAAATTGCTTTGTTCAAGCTGAGGCATTTTTAGTTGTCCCAGACAGAATGGCATTTTGTTTACACAATGCAAAATGCGCTATTACTACCGTAGTATTTACCTTCACTTGATTTCATCAAGTAGATTATGCAGCTTCGGTAAATAGCATGTCTACACAAACACATAACACACGGTTATGAATACGAATGCAGCAATCCGTCTGTCTATTCTGTGCAGGGGTGAAACGAACACTGGGAGCACCAGTCGCGTCGGATCTCAAATTTATGTATTTTATAAAGGTACGGCTGAATAGAAGTAAGTACATGTATAGTGTACACACCTATTGGTGGAAAAGGGAGATGTCATACCGGATGTGACCCTTGGGATCACCGCAAGCAAGCAAGAGTGCATCCATCCAGAGTTTAAAACCCATGGGGATGGTCACACTAAGTCCAAAACAGGGGTAATTGGTGACCCCAAAAAATGGTTCCTGATGCAACAATTTTTTTTTAAAAAGTACGTCGCAATCAGATCATGGAAATTCTATTAATTTTCTATTGCGCCTGCCGTTACCAAAATAAGAGGGTTTTCATGGTCTGTCGGATGCTTGAATGTGACAAGTCTTTTATCATGTTCATCCAGTTCTGCAGCTTTGTAATTGTCTTTTTATATGCTGTAACACTAGACTCTATATCCTTGGTGTAATAACTTCTTGGATTGAATTCTCATATTGGGCCAAACCTCTCGATTCTAGCAAGTTCCACCCGTTCGTACATTAGATCTGTTTCATGTAATAGATCTGTCAGTCTGAATCATAATTCTTACCTAATCCAGAGAAAGTTATGTAGATTGCATTACATTGCTTGCACTGTCTTTCTATTGATCTCACAGTGTTCAGTCACATTTCAAAGTTGATCTGGGGGCCTCAATAGTGTATAAAGAGTCGATTTTCGGTATCATTTACATTTTCACGCCAATTATGATAAAATAAGAAATAAAATGAATATAAAATTTACGTAGTTTATAGAAGCAAACTATTATGCCAGTTAATCAAGAGACGTGCGAATGGAAAACCTATTTTGGATGGCCCGTCAGGTGCTGCGCCCCTCGATGTGACAGACACCTGAGAAAATAATGTCCATTAGCTTGTACTGTTCAACTTATTACTTCGTCACAGCATGTTTTTCCATATTCAAAACATATTATTTGTCTTGCAATGAACAACGTTTGAATGAAAAACAAAGGTCCAGGACAAAGGGGTATTGTGCAAATGTTTTATGTAAACTTACAATGAAACAATTACATTTGTGGGTTTTGCTTTTCAGGAACGTAAGTATTAATGAGAACACGTGGCGCAACCTGGTGAGAGGAGAGTTACACCAGTACGAGGGCGAGCTCTACGAGGCCTTCTCACACGGCATCAACACGGACTCCACCATCAAACAGTGGGACTTCTGGGGCTCCTTCCTCTTCTGTGCAACCGTATTTACAACTATAGGTGAGTATACACCACAATGACAATCATTAGGCGTGGTGCGAGAGTAACACGAAACCTCCTATGACAACAATGTTTCTCCGTTCACCTTGTCAGTTGCTGTCCGTTGTTACATGAAGCGTGCAGAGAGCTCAAACTGGTAGAGAAGTAAACAGCACTGCTGGGTTGAAATTGGTCTCTGCTAAAATATTGGGCAAACAATTTTATACCATTACTGCGAAGCAAACTAATATTGGTAACTTAAAAACCACCAAATTTAGTAATTGACCTAAAATAGTCCTTTTTAGGCATTAATGCTAGTTATTTTACTAATTATTGTACAAAATTTAGGCTAATTTGCCTAAAACTTTAGGCAAAATGAGTGAATGAATTTCGCAAAAACTTTTACTATTTTTGAACTGTTCTGAATTTCAACAGATTCTAAAGGCAATAGAATGTAATGTCCTTCCCCTGAACAATTTGTTCTATTGTTTCTGATATAACGAATCAAGTTCGCAATATCCCTCCTTTTAATACTGGGGAAAATTTACGTTCTATTGATGACTGCTTAATTGTAGCCAGTTTGGGTTATGCATAACTTTTGTGCCTAAAGAAGGAAATACGCAAATGCGTGCAAGTAATTAACAAAGCATTGTGATTTTACATTTTTACATTCAGCATGTTAAGCTTGAACCTATCACTTAATGGTATTTATGTTTTCCAGGATATGGTCACATTGCACCAGCTACGGATGCAGGTCGGGTCTGTTGTATCCTTTACGCCATCATAGGCATTCCCCTATGCCTTATTGTCATGGCTGATCTCGGCAAGCTTTTCACTAGAGGCCTTAAGTTCATCTGGAGTTTCGTCAGGAGATTCTACTACACTGGAAAATGTGCCAAAAAGCCTGAGCCAGCAAAGCACCCAGCAGGATCCACTCTTTCTGCAGCACCACTTGGTTCCAGAGCTACTTCCGCCAAGAAGGACCAGGCGGCGACGACCGAAGATGTCTATGTTGTGGATGATGAGTTCAACTTGCCCCCAATCGTCGCTATATTGATTGCGATCATTTACATTTTACTGGGCGCAGTACTTTACATCCAGTGGGAGGACTGGACATATCTGGAGGCGTTCTACTTCCTCTTTGTAAGCGTCTCCACCATTGGCTTTGGTGACGTACTTCCGGCTCATCCTCGTTACTTCCTAGCAACGTCACTCTACGTCCTGGTTGGTCTGTCTCTCGTTGCTATGGTGATTAACGTCATCATGGACTCGCTGAGTAGCACGATCACCAAAGCCAAGGAGACCGTAGCGGATGTGGGTAAGACAATAGGAATCCCCTTGGAGGATCTCCTAGCTGATATTGAGGAGGAGGAATACGAAGAACAAAAGAGGAAGAAAGGAGTCACCACTCCTGTTATAAACCTGCAACAACTACCAGCAAAGAATGGTACCAAGAAATAACAATTGTGAAACAATGCAAACAAAAAGTTTTAATTGAGATTAATGGAAGCTTTCATAATGGCACAAGCAGAGATGCGAATGGCAAATGTTCTTGTGTGTGAATCAACTGACTTTGCTCATATTTATAATATTAATTGTAAATCTGGCCATAAATATTGTTTAGTTCACTTGGAGGAGCTGATAGAAATTGCACAGACAACAGGAGACTACAAGAAAATTAATTGGCGAAAAATTCGCCATCCATCTGAATCACGTACTGGGAACAGACATAAAAAGATTACGTCATTGTGTGTTTCATGACGCCACAATTGTGACTGTTACCAGGCAACAATGCAAACAGCAATGAAGCAAAGTATCCTATGGTTACCTTGCCGTCTTCGTCTAATAATTCATCATTGGATGAGAAAAGAATTAAACATCATTGTGTGTCTGTTATTTATCGAAAGAACACCATCATTCTAAAACTGTTTACCAAGGCTCAATTTTATGGAGCCTCCAGGGTGGGACAATACAGCTTTTATGTTTACAGGTCAACATAAATATTTGATCTCTTAATCTCTACAAAAGAAAATGGCATCAATAGCTGTTATAAATTATTGTGAAGCATTACAAGAAGACAATATATTTCAATCAATGGTAAGTGCAATTCTAGGTAGGAGTATTGTTTCATATAATCACATTGAAAAGAATAATCCAGGGTTATTGAAAGATCCTTCATAGCTCCCTGTTCGTCAAGTAAGCCAAGGAAAGTGAGACGGAGTTCGCGGTTGTGATCTAAAGATCAACCATCCATCAATCCATATGATCTCTGAATAAATTATTAGATCTATTGTGACTTTACCATTAAAAAGACTCGAAGTGTAAAAGAAAAAACTTAGTGTTGGGATAAGGTATTTATCCTAATTACAAAAGTCACCGTAATGTATTGCGATACAAAAACAGTGAAATAGACCAGGTACGAGTAAGGCTTTGATACCAGTTAGCAAAATCAGTTTTGTATGGAAATCTCTTATCATCTAACAGTTATTATTTAACACATTTTGTTTGTGCAGTTAAAACTTTACACATGGACCATATCAGGAAATAGGTATTAAAAGTTAAGGACCCTATTAAAAGTATTATATTGGGTCCAAAGGGCCCCATCTCCTCCACAAGGTTCTCACGGTAGAAACGCTTCGCAACTGAAGATGGCTCTACCAGTCAAAGCTGTACAATAGATTTTTGCGATTAAACTTTTGATGCGGTTTTCTTGATCAGATCATGAAATTACTAATAAAAGTTGAACAATTGAATTAAATGTGCTCAGCATGAACTTTTAATAGTAATTTCATGATCTACAGATGATGCACTGGTCACAATGTTAATTCAATTAACTGGTATAAATTTTTCTTATTTATTTTGCCTGTCTCTTCAGGCGAATTTACGCTATTGTTAGTAAACAAGTACCGTTTGAGGGGCATCAATGAAACTTCAAAAGACTAGGTCAGTAGAACAAGTTACTTTACTAATAAAAGGCCATATTCGTGTACACATAAGTGAGCAAATAACTTGTCTTAATTAGTCAGGCAAAATAAATAACAAAAAAACCCCATCATCAACGAAAACGCGTGAGATGGATAATCTAATTTTGATCGTAGGTTGAAAACCTATTCATTTCTCTGTAAGGCTTTCCTATAAGGTTCCCTTATACATAGCCTTACAGAGAAATGAATAGGTTTTCATGAGTTGTTTCGTATATTTTATTATATTTATGTTTTCAAAACTAAAATTCAAGGGATAAATACCAAGTAAAATGACGCACTGCTCAAATGGGATAGTATAGTATAGATTCTTTCCACCTGCAGTTTTTATCAGTATTTGTTCTGTAGCCAGTATAGAGCTGTGTGCCTTTAGGGTTAAATATTTGATGAATACGGAATCGTAAATGAAGCAAAAGAACCAAAGGCAAATGTCGTCACCTGCATGTCTGAATTGTTAATGTTCTTCGGTGGAATAACACTTGATATCAGTCTGATATATGATAATATTTTCACCATTCAGGTTCTGAAATTGCAAAAAAAATTGTAGACGGCTGAGAACAAAAGAAATTCACATTAAAGTGAAATAGCGCAGAGTTAAATTCCGTTGCTTTTAATTCGATAATGTTTTCATCCTGTTTATTACATGAAAATGTTTTCGTATATCAAATAAAACTTTCGAAATTTACCTACTTATTTGTATAATTTGTCAAACTTTATAATTTGTCAAACTACACGTTTCTTCTACAAACGAAAACATAACAACTTTTAGCTCTGTCAAGTTAATATTCAGAAATATCTCTCTCGTTTGTTTGTTTACAAACACGCACTTTAAGTTATTCTGTTTTTAGAAATGACACATTAAATTGCATGACATTTATCGTGAGATTGTTGCGAATGTATATCTGCACTCAAAATGAAATACAACAATGAAATTAGTATCATAACTCCAGATGTACATCTTAAAACATATCTCACACAATTTAATATGTCATCCCTGAAAACCAAAGAAAGCGCAAGCAAACGGATAAGTATTTAATGTTTCTGGATATAAACACGACAAAAATGAAATAAACTTTTGGCACAGAGTGGGCCGTAAAAACGTTAAGAACCCTGTGATACTATATATTATAAAGTTTTATACACCCTGGTTTTGAGATAAAAAATAAATGAGTCATGGTATCTTTGACTTCATTTATTCTTCTTTTATATTCAAATAACGATATGTTGTGATCGCCACAAAACATTGTTGGAAGCATTATGTTATTTTCGTTTATCGGCTGGATGACTGTTTTGCATCTTCATTACTATCTAAGCAATACTATAACTCATCACCTATTTTTTGTTTTGTTGTCCAATTGATCGGCAATGTAGGTTTTTCTTTTCTTACCTGCTCAATTTACCTGATTTCGTAGAGTCGGCAAATTAGGCAGAAAATTTATACTGTTATTAACAAAATATGTGATAATAGTCAACGACTAATTTTAGAATCATTACTAATAATATAAACGAAAACTGAAATGGTTTTCACTTCATGTTTACGCAAAAGACGATTTAAAGATCTATATTAGGCCCGTGCCATCTGTTTACAAATATATTTCAACACCAGGTTAACATGAATTAAATTTATTCAAAGTCTCAATATGCCGTATTGAAATGAAATATTACCCCTTTTCCCCATAATCAGAAAATTATCATGATTTCAATAGCTGTATCCGTGATTAATGTACCCAATCTACCCAATCTACTGACACCTGCAGGGAGAAACGCAAAAGTGAGATGTATTCTGAGAGCGAGGGGTCAGATATGGCAAGTCATAGTCATAAACAACCCGAAGTAAAATCCTGAAAGAGACAAACCAATAGGGAGAAACTGAAAAAGAGTGTATGTAGTAGTTGAAATAAATAATTAAGTCGACATGACTTTATTAGAAAATAAATCTGTATGACCACAACAATAGGCAGGTCAACAACAAAATGTGTAATTAGTAGTTACTTTATATTTACTTTTTGTTTTTGGAAATTCAATTTCATATGACATTTGTTTGCTATTTTATACAACAGAAACATAAAACTGAGGAGTCAGATACCAGTGAGGAGTCAGATACCAGTAGTCATAGGCATGAACAGAATAAAGTCAGGGTTAGAAAAAGACAAAGTGAACTAGACAAGGCCAAAAAAAGTGTAAGTTGATTTAGCATGGAAGTTGAAATAAATTATTAAATTAAGATGACTCCATCACTCAATGAAATTGTAACAGCATAACAATTCATGACGTAGCATTATGAACAATAACATCTGCATTTTGTTTCTTTTTCTTTTCTTTTTTTTATATTAATTTTATCATGCATTGTATTGTATTCTTTTGTCATCTTGCAGAAACCTGGAAGCAACAGTGAGGATGAAGAGAAATTATCCTACTTCAAAAAGAAAAAATTATCTGCAAAGGCTATGAGAGGAGAATCCCTGAACAAGAATGAAGCTTCTCAGTGTGCTTGCATTATGCAGACTGTTAAAGTCACAATGACCGAAGAAGAAATACTTGACATAAGTAAGTAAAAGAAGTTTACAAGTTGTAAATGTACCTTTAGTAAAGTTCACTAGAAAGTATGAAGTTGACATGACTATAATGTTACTTCAACTGTATTGTCATGTAAATATTTATTTCAGTGATTCCTGTTGTAAGCAGGATGATGCCGGGTACAGGCTCTAACGTTGATACATATGCCATTTATGTCCACAAACTCTGCCATAGATGTGGTCCTTCGGAGTTCATGAGCAATACCTCAATGGGAAAACTTGTCCACCAGGATAAAACCAAGTACAAGGCTTGGTTCAATGCAGTGCAATTGACTCACTGGGCTGAACTCATAGAAAAGGGGTGATGTAATAAGGACAAATACACCTATTTTTCCAATTCATTAGAAGGTAATCACCACGACATAATTTGTACAAGAGTTGTGTCGACTTGATTAGTATAATTTTTCCTTGCAAGTTGTGTCAACTTAAATATTCACTGAAATATTGATTCCTCTATTTTAATACTTGGCAAATGATCTAAATGATGGCAAACTATCAAAAATTGTATGTATTAAAAGTTTCATTATATTTAAATTGTGTTTTGCAGGTGTTTTACAAGTTAAACCAAACTTTCAAAGGTGACTTGAAAGCAATTTCCCATAAAGATAAGGAGCCACAAGTCTCAACTGAAAGAATGTTCACCAGAGATGTCATGATCTTGTCAAGCACAACTACTGCCAAAGACTTTCCACCTGCCATTAAACCGGAGCCAGAGTTTGATGAAATTACAATTGTAGATGCCAAACCTCTGGGTACATATCAGAGAGGCATCAGGAATATAGAAACAGTTTTTAAGAAAGAGAAACATGACACTGGTTATGACAAAAGAAAGCACACAAATTTTGATGAAAACATACATGGAAGTGCAAAAAAAACCAGAACAGATTCTCCTACTCCAGGTGCACAGCAGATGGAAATTGAAGAGGAAACTGTAGATGATACGCATATGGATGCAGACAAACCTGCAGACAAACCAAAGTCTGAACTTGCAGAAGACATGCAGAACCCCAGTGGGGCAGGAAATGAAGCATTGGGAGATGAACCCAAAGATGAACCTGCTTTCCTAGGAAATGCCTTTGCAAGTGTTCCAAAGTCACCTCAACTTGATTAACAGTTCAAGCAACCCACAGGAAATGAAGCGTTGGAAGACAAAGACAAACATGGACCTTCTTCTGTAGAAAATGTCACTCCAAGTGGTCACAAGCTGCCTGAACTGGAACAACAGATTGAGAAACCCATGGGAAGTGAACCCATCAGACATAAAGGCAAAGATGAAGGTTCTGCCATAGAAAATACTAATCCCATTGATCTGAAGTTAGCTCAACTTGAACAAGAGACTGAGAAAGAGACAGGGAATGAAGGATCTGGACATGAAGGCCAAGATCAACCTTCTGCCATAGAAAGTGCAAAGAAGTCACCTCAACTTGAAGGACAAATCAATAAACCCACAGAAAGTGAAGCATCCATTAATGAAGAAACTTCTGGCAAACCAAGTGGTCAGAAGTCACCTGAGCTTCAACAACAGATCGAGAAATGTCAAGTTGAAAAACCTTCTACTAAAGAAAAGAAGGATAAGATGGCCAGCATAATGGATGAAGTTGAGAACTTACTGTCTGGGCTGAATGTCAGAATATCCAAATTCCACATGCACATCAGTCTTGATCCTTTAAATATCAAGCCAGGACAGAACAAACCTGTTCCATATAGTGAACTGCCAGCTCACCTACCAAAATGTTTGTCACCATCCAGACATGCCCAGGTAGCAGTATCACATTCAGCCCCTCTTCATTAGTCACTGCCACTGATACTAATGTGCAAGTCTGGGAACCACCACCACCACCTGTTGCTGTTGTTAGTCCATCTGCAAGGAAGGTTGCATCTGGGAAAGAAGAATCAGAGAAAAAACCAACCAAACCAAGGGAAATTTCTCTGGGCCAACTGACAGTAGTTTCTGAACCTTTGTCCCATAATACAGAAGCAGATAAAAAGATCATGAAAAGAGTTACCGAGAGTGGCATAGAGGTCAGCTTCACCACAGCAGAAAAGACACAGAAGAAAAGAACCAGGAAACCTGTACCAGAGACTACTACGGAACTCACTCCACAGGGATAAAAGCGGTAAAACAGGTAAGCTGAAAACCCATCGAAATTGACAGGTTTGGAAACAGAATTACCTGAGGAAACCTGGTCAAAATTCAAAATTCAAAATTGAAAGTCTTGTCATCAACTCATCCTTTGTCATTTTGAAACCACTGAAAACAGGAAAAAAAGTCCCAGTAAAATATCCATAAAATACCAAAAAAAAAGGAAAAAAGAGGCCACTGAACTGTCTATTCCCACAGCAGTGTGGCATATTTATTTAGAATCTTTTTAGAAGTCGTGTAAACTTGTATGTATTTTAACTGTATAACTTATTTTTCTATGTATGTGCCTGGTCATGGTGAGACGCAATACCGGCAGTACAAGTTTTGTTTAGTAGTAAGAAATATTAGAAATATGGATATTTCTGTAGTATTGAGTCGTGTCGACTTGCTTCTATTTTAACTGTACAACTAGTATTTGTACCTATGTGCCTGGTTGTGGTGAGACAAAATACCAGCAGTACAAGTTTCATTTCATAGCAAAAAAATTTATTTCATATACCTCTTATTCACTTTTAGTGAAGTGACAATTGAGATAAAAAATTTTAAAGGGGTATTTTCGACTATTGAGTCGTGTCAACTTCCCTTTCAGTTCTTGACATTATTGTAATAAAAACATACAGATTTAGGGGAAAATTTATACTAAGAAGTTGTGCCAACTTGACTTGTACCCATCTATTATATACTTGTAAATGGAAGCATGGTCATGCACTTGGATACACAATACTGGCAATACACTGTATATGGAAGAGATACACAATACCGGCAATACACAGTGTAGAAGCCTGGTCGTGCTCCTGTATACACAATACTGGCAATGTTGTTTACTTTGTAGTTAAAATCGTGATATTTTTTTTATCTTTTATCAATTTGGAACACATATTAGTATTAGTAGTATGGGCATTAATATACTGAGTGAGTCGACATGACTTCCATTAAGTACACTGAGTACATTTTATTCATTAGTCATATGTGAGGTGACACAACTTGATCTTTTCTAAAAGTAGCCACTTATTAAAGAAGCCACACTTGTCCATTTTAAAAGAAACTAAATAATATGGGAGTTCGCACGACTTGAAGTAACATATACAGTTATTTCTTAATTGAAACTATTTTGTGAAACATGTATGAAGACAAGTCATTAGTAGTTTCGTTTAAACATTAACGAAGGTGTAAGACTTGTTACATAGTTTTAGTTCTTAATTTTAAAATATTTTGTGAAACATGTCTGAAGACAAGTCATTAGTAGTTTCGTTTACATGTTAACACACGTGTAGGACTTGTAACATAGCTTCCTTACATAAATTTCTGTTACATGGAGAAAAGTTAAAAAAGATAATATTTGTATACATTCCAAGTGGTGTCAACTTATATGTGATATTTTTTCCAGAACATTGTAATTTTATGTACATAAAAATGAAGGTGCTTAATATTGACATTAAAAAAGTTGCCACAACTTCATGTGTTTTAACAAAATATGATGTCTAATGAGAGACAAGTTACTGTGAGTCTGTGCCAAACATTGATTTTAGACTACTTGTTTTAACTGAATGAGACAGAACAAAATGTTAAAGTATTGTAAAAGTTGTGTCAACTTTATTAGTGACTTAATAATATAGGGCCAGGTCGTCATTTTAGACAATACCGGCTCTTGTAAGAAATTTGTTAATTTAATTATTAAATTTGTTACTAAGTTGAATAATTGTTTCAGTTTCTTTTTAAAGCATACAAATGCCACAGTGGTAGGTTCTCATACCACTAGGAAGGCATCTTGTGTGAACAAAAGCTTCACACATATCCTTGCAATTAAGAATAGTATTGTTGGGTTTGCCACCACATATAAAACAAAATTCTTCATGCAATGTAGGGTCACAAATTTGACACTTGAAGTTACCCATTTTTCATTGTGATACTGGAATGCACCATTTATGAAAATTTCTATGAGGTCTGCAGGTGCCATTATAGATCTTCATTCTCTCTCAACCATCACAAAGTTTTCCACATTTGATGCAGTGATTTGTTAGTAATGAGTAGCACATTATCTTACTAGCTATTTGGGTACCCTCTCTTCCTGGATCAATATGGAACATGTCCTCTCCTGATAGATATCTCTTCATGAACTGGAAAAAATTGCAAAAGTCACCCCAACTCAATTTCATTAGTATGAAAAGTTATAAACTCTGTGTTAAAGTAAGTTGGCACAACTCTGTTTTACTGTAAGAAGTAAACTTGTATATATTCCGCAGTTGTTGCTATCAAACACTCCTTGCTGATCATGTGGTATCCACTTCGGTGTGTACTGTGTTGGCAACTTCATTGCACTAGCACACTCGTGATTCCAAACTTGACTAAATGTTGTCCATTGGAAACTGTAATTCCTGGAATATTGCGAATCTATGTCCACATCCCCCTTCGGATCCATGAATGTGAATGTTTTCTTGTTCACATCTACTAAAACCACTGTCCAGTGGTTACCACCATATCTGAATGTCCCAATGAGCAAGTCGCCTGTGGCAAAATCTTTCTTGTTATCCTGTAAAATATAAGAATGTGACATTAAATGGGAAGTCACCAAGACTTCAAATAACATGTTGCAATAAATAGCATTTAAATTAAAGTGTTCAATTTAGTTACTTTGCAGAGGAATGCCAGGCACATTGAATCCTTAGGATCTTGTCTCATCTTTCCTTGAAGTATGTTGGACAGCTCTTCCCACGGTATATGTCTTTCAACACAGTCATTTTTCACATACACTGTAGCCAAGAGGTCGAGGTATGTCTCCATAAGCTGCAAAATATTGATTTGTTAGTTGTGGTGTTGACTCATAATGCAATAAATTTCATCAAAACAATATACTTACCAGATTGGTTTGCCATGCAAGGCCTTGAAAAAGTAAGATGTCGATGTCCCACAAAAAGTGGTCAGCTATTTTTTGCCACAGTGTAATAAATTGTGGAATTCATTGACCGCATATCTGAATGTGCATCTCCTGAACACCCCACAATGACATTTTCAGCTAATACAGATGTGTAATCAATTTCTGTCAAAAGAGGAGAAATAATTAATAATGTACAATATATGTGCATACATATTTGTTGCGGTACACTTTGAAAGGTTATTGAAAATGACGATTCCCGGGTCTACTTTATGTACGGGGTATTAAAGCAGACCTGCTGTTCATTAGTCTTATACTTTACTGGGGCTTAACTGCACTTCCTCACTGGCTCCTTGTGTACGGATCATCAATGAGGGTCTTACGTCGGAAGCTTTACTTCTCTCATACGGTTATGAGTCAGTGTTTATACTTGTCAAAGACATCATGATCACCATGTAAATGCATTTGGAATCTAAGTCCATTTATT
>JBCAUI010188194.1:0-12132 GCA_038406195.1 Haplosyllis anthogorgicola
AGGTGTGAGAGATGGAATGGACTACCGAAACTCGAATTCTGTGACTGTCAAGGTGCAAGATACCTTGCCACTGCCACAACTATCGAATTTGTGGCCAGAGTGAAGAATCACCCGCCCCGCACAGGGAAACGATGGCACCGCCTAACCAAGCACAGGGACACATAGGGGAGACCCGGGGCTATGCGGCTGCAAAGATGGCTCATCGATCCCATGCGATCCCTATGCAGGGTGCTCCATCGAAGTTTCCTGCCGAAAAAGTGAAAACCTGACTGTCAAGCATCTCTATACCCCGCCACCCCTCGAAATAGGAGGAAGCTCTCCAAAATCACCCCCACTCACTTTGCACACCCGCCAAATGTAGGGAAACAATGGCCCAGCCTAACTGAGGGTAGGGACACATAGGGGAGATGTAGGGCTACGCTGCCGCAAAGACGGCTTGTTGATACCTTGTGATCCTGTGACATGGTGTCACTTTCGGTTTGGAAGTGCCCGGCATTTGGTTCACCCCACACCCTCCATCTGCCACCTCATCTCAAGAGAAGGGGCCGAGGTGCAGCCCGGCTGAGGGAGAGGCACTTTGCCTGGGGTAAGCACTGCTGCAGCCCCTTCTCCTGGGCAACCATGGGATGACGAGATTGAGCAATTTCAGAAATATCAGCCAGCCGAATTGACAGAAATGAGCCTGGAACGGCCGGCCGATATGAGCCTGGATCAGCCATGGCCGATTTATGTTAAAAACAAAGACATAAGCTGATTTCATTGGCAGATCCAGGATTTCCTGTATGGAGGGGCAGGGGAGGTGGGGGGCACCCAGCCCATAGGGGGGGGCACCTCCTGTGCCCCCTAGATCTGCCAATGGATTTGTTTGTAAATTACATGTATTATAAAATCGGCTGGCCAACTTGACAGAAATGAGCCTGGATCGGCCGGCCAATATGAGCCTGGATTGGCCATGGCCAATTTATGTTAAAAACAAAGACATAAGCTGATTTCATTGGTGGATCCAGGATTTCCCATAGGGGGGAGAGGGGGGAGGGGGGGCAGAGGGGGGTCCCAGCCATGGGGGGGTGCCTCCCGTGTCTCCTAGATCCACCAATGGATTTGTTTGTAAATTACATGTATTATAAAATCGGCCAGCCGACTTGACAGAAATGAGCTTGGATCAGCCATGGCTGATTTATGTTAAAACAGACATAAGCTGATTTCATTGGTGGATCCAGGATTTCCTGTATGGAGGGGGGGTGCCCAGCCCATAAGGTGGGGAGGGCATCTCCTGCACCCCCTAGATCTGCCAATGGATTTGTTTGTAAATTACATGTATTATAAAATCAGCCAGCCGACTTGACAGAAATGAGCCTGGATCGGCCGTGACCGATTTATGTTAAAAACAAAGACATAAGCTGATTTCATTGGCAGATCCAGGATTTCCTGTATGGGTGGGGGGTGCCCAGCCCATAAGGGGGCAAGCACACCTCCTGCACCCCCCTAGATCCGCCAATGGATTTGTTTGTAAATTATTATAAAATTGGCTGCAGCCGATCCAGGCTCATTTCTGTCAAGTCGGCCAGCCGATTTTATAATAATTTATAATTATGTTAAAAACAAAGCCATAAGCTGACTTCATTGGTGGATTGGAGTGTAGTATATTACGGGCAAAGTTAAGGGTGACATGATATATCAATATTTGGACCAATTTTCCCCGCTTATATTGATTCTGCTTATATCGATATCCCGCTTACATCAATATTTTTTCCGTGCCAAAAATATCGATATATCCGGGGACAAGTGTACGTCTGCACTTCCTTATGTACACATTTTAGTGTGTGTGTGTGCGTGTGTGTATAAGCATGTGTGTGCACTTGCTTTTCTACATTTAGTATCATGACATCCACTGGATACTCAGGTTACCAATTGTGCACTTTGCAGGTCAGAATCCACGGGCACTGTCTCATCCAGAGTTATAATCAAATGGGGTACAGTATGACCTCTTTTGAGCGACACCCAACTTTAGCTTTTAAAAAGTGTCGTACAAGAGAGTGTGTCGCTCAAAGGAGGTCCAATTGTAACCGATTTCTAAAAGTTTTTTTCAATTGCTCCAAACTATTCTTTGTGACATTACCTGTATGCCAACTTTCGGGCCGCCATTCTCCTCGGCTGCGGGTTGTGTGGACGGCTGAGTCGGCTGCGTTCCGAAGCAACAGAATAGCGACGAGAAAAATCCACGACTTCGAGGCTTCTTTGCCCCCGGCGTCGGGCCTGAAAAATAAAAATACAAAATACTTAATGTTAATGTGTCGTTTAATGCAGGTAAATGTCTGACGCGGTCACAGAGTCACCACCTATTTTGTGTTTCTTTGGGCTGTGCTTCCTGTGAACGGAACATTTTACATGGAAATAAATGCAGCAAATCGAGGTTTTTTGTCTTTGTTCGTTTTTTGCCCTGCAATTTTTGGGAGCAGCGGGAAACGTAATCCAACAAATACAAATAGTCTGGCCTAATGCCCTGAACATCACAAACGAAAAACGTCTTAAAACATCGGGGTAAAAAACGACCAACATATGGGTATAAAATATGGACTCTGGATTTGTGGTCGTACTTTTCAAATACTCATAGTCAAGTTAGAATTTAATAATTACAAAATTTGTCAGCTCCAAGTAATTTGTTTGACTTTCCGTCAGGCCTTTTTTTTAACGATTTGGATTACATTGCACTTTCAGGATTTTCAAAGTGCGGCGATCAAAATAAAAATAAAAATTGAACTTGGTCCCAAGAAAGCCAAACTGTTTATAAATATTGATAAAATATTTAATATCTCTCAATTGTCTCCTGACAAAACTCATTACGCTGCAAAAATCTTGCTGTGCACAACATGTTTCAACCTCAAATTAGGTTTGTTTTTTTTGGAAATCCCAATTTCAAAGTGCGGCGGGAAATGTAATCCAAACAATTAAATAACAAAAAGCCTGAGACAGATAGTACACAATTTGTGGAGTAATTACATAAAGTGCAAACTGTGCTGGATGTTTTATTATATTGTGGAATAAAATATGAAAGGAAATTGCTGAAGAATCGTCGGGAATAAAGGTAAGTTATCAACTAGGTCAGTATTCACTATTCTAGGAAAAACAGATGTCTATCAGAGGGATCAAAAGTGACTCTGTTTTTTTTTCAAACGCTCTTACACAAGCAGCATCAATATTATGTAAAATGAAGAGAATCTAGGGCAGAATATTTGTTTCTCTTTTGAATCTCAACAGATGATCACGCTTGTATTGTTTGTGACACAACATAATACGCAATAAAGAACAAGAATTTATTCGTGATTCGTTTTGATAAAAACGCCTGTTCAAGATTCTCGCTTTGCTTAGCAAATGAAACCTTGTTTTATGCAAATGAACCAAACAAAACGGGTCACAAACGCAACGTCTATCACAATAGTTTGTCGAGATGCGTCCGAAATTACACGAAGTAGGTCAATTTTAGCACTTTTTCGTAAGATGATACCCCTGACTCTGTGCTAAGGACAGGTGTTACAGCAAGTCACGTCGGGGTCTGCAAAAGGAGACACTGACGTCTTCACTTCCTGACTTGCAGACTGTGTGCACTAATATAGACAGATGACATAAAAGAGCGTAATAGTAGAGAGGGACGGGCATACCTGTGAAGAATAGATGTGTATGGGTTCTGACATCCAAAGGCATGTAGTTGTGTTAGGCTTTTTATTGAATTGTTTGGATTACATTTGAAATCTGAATTCTCACCCCCCCCCCCAGAAAAGGCGGGGGAGGGAGGCAAACATGCAGCAGAAAGCTGGTTGCGTATGGAAAAAATGTTGCTGCAATGGTATACTTCGTCTGTTGCAAGTCAAATGAAATAACCCCCTCCCCCCCGACAAAAAAGAAAAATCTAATATTCGTGAATAGTTTGGCTTTTTAGGGTCTAAGCTCCATTTTTTTTGTTTTTTCCCCCGTTCGCTACACTTTGGAAATCCTATCAGTGCAATTGCCAATGGTATTCAAATAACGAAGTCTTAACGTTAGACACGTCGTATTGATCTTCATTTGGCACTGGGTAACGAGACCAAAATTTTGAGGATGAGCTTGTGTTAATTAATTGAAACATCAAAATAATCATATTGAGAGTGAGAGGTGTGTCAATTACCATTCTGGTGATACGATTGTAAAGGTAACTCTTTTTCGACATAATAAATTCGAATCAGAGAGTAAAGTGTTCTTCGTTTTTGCAGCAGTGGTTTCCTTCCTGAAAACAAAGATGAATTAATTTGAAAAAATACAGTATATCACATGAGTGAATAAACTATAGGAGTCAAGGAACCCCCTCTACATTTTACCGTTGTTTTCGAACTTTGTCCCCAATCCACTCGTTAGCAGTTTTCAAGCGATATTTTATTAAAGACACCGAATAAAACGTAGTGTCATCGCGGTGTTAACAAGCATTCCCAACAGCGCGGGTTTGTTAATTATTGATAGAAACCGTCATTTCCCAAGATAAACGACGTCTGGATCGTAACTAAATCTGAACCCAAAGTACACGTACCGAGGCACGTATCCAAACGTGCGGCAGATTGGAAAAATATAAAGATTGGTCCTGGATTTTAGAGTTGATGAACAGACAATGTTCCCTATTTGGGAATTTTTGACGGAACTGGTGGATGTACCCAATATGGCGTGTCTTATTTTAATTCTTTTTTAATGTCAGATTTCAAAATGTAATCCAAACAATTAAATAAAAAAATACAATTTTCATAAGAGTCTGCCTTAACGAGAAAGAACAATGATAAATTAGTCGTTTGTAAGGTCAACGTTTTAAATAGTTGTGTAACACCTTCCGTTGCTCTTTAAAATCAGGAAATGGATGAAAACAACGAAAGATAACAAAAATGTCATGCAATCTGCATCCAACGAAGAAAAGAAATCACTGACAAATTCTAATTGTGTTCTGTTCTGTAACATTAATGGTAAAGATTGTAAAGATTAGTTATTTATGTTTTAAAGACGCATTAAAAATCACTTTGAACAACAACACGTGTCGAAAATACAGTTCTCAGAACAAAGAGAACAAAGAGTTTTCGGATTTCTCTCCGAACAAAAATTACATTCCATTTCCGTCATAAAGTTCATGAAGATTTGTTACACAGGTCCCATTGAGAGTAAGTGGTCAAAAGTATAAAGATCTGTAGGGTCAGAATAGAGGACATGTAATTTACTCAACTCTTCATTTCCCGTGAGGAGAACGAAGCTGTGCTAGACACATGTGTCATGTACTATTTATCTTCACTGTAGCTTTAAGTCTTGTCTACTGCCCACAGTTGTTTTTGCAAATTTATTACGAGAGAGACCAGCAGACACAAATTGCCTTTTGGAGGTAGTGATCACTCTTGTGAGTCCAGAGTAACTTCTTTGCACTCTTTTATCCAGACTACAGAAATTTGATATGGAAAAATATATCCTGCTCTTGATTTGAAATGTGAAAAAAGGAGCAAAATTCAGTCGTGATGATTTGTGGAATTTATCCTCCTGATGACCAATTAGTAATCACACATCATGCTCCAAAGAACCAGTGTCAATTCCCAAATTAAAACGTATCGCATAATGAAAAAAAGGCAATGACCTTAAATTAATTACCAGTATATGAATTGACACTGTTTTGAACAAAAATGTGCCTGTTCGTCGCAATCCGGTTACAAGAGTGAAGTTTGAGTCATTTTGTCTGTCTGTGGAGGTATTTTATCCCCTAGTGTAGCTGTAATTTTACCAAATTTCTTGTGCCATTGTGCATTATCATACATTGAGTTTTTATCCCCATATTGAGAATCTGGTCTCTCATGAGCTAACCTGAAAGTAACAATTGCCGATTTCAAATTTAGTGAGACATGTTCTTAACTGTACCCTGTTTGTATGGTAAAGGTCACGGTACGTGTGACCTCATTTTACAGCTTTACTTTTCAGCCAATGAATGGATATTCTTCCAAAAGAGGAAATTAAAGGTGTGGCTCAGTAGACAGTCTAATAGCTACCCATTTTCTCACTTTCTTAGAGAGCTATCTCTTCAACAGACTTTGCCGGTTTCAGAATAGAGGACATGTAATTTACTCAACTCTTCATTTCCCGTGAGGAGAATGAAGCTGTGTTATTCAGTGATGATGTAAGTTGGTGTCACAGCTGTAGTTGTTGGTGGAGGACCCTGAGGTTCTCGTTAATGCTAGACACATGTGTCATGTACTATTCATCTTCACTTTCTTACTTTATAAGCGTGTGAATAATCTATAATTGGGGTATAATGAGGCGTCGGCATAATTCCCAATCTGGTTTCAGTTGCAAAATATTAGCTACACGTTGTGATTGCCCATTCATGGCCAACCGTCTGTGTTACACAAAATTAGTGACACCCCAAGTTATTTCAAATTTGAGAGATTTTATTCGCGATGAAAACACGCTAGTTGGTATTCCGACCGAGTCCTGTTTTCTGGACATAACGAAATTTCGCTTCAGCCATAGCTCAGTAGAGCCTTAAAGTATTCCACAGGCACTTGTGCCTTAAGGCTGTGTTACTGATATTGTCCTACCTTATGGCACAAGCCACTTTGAAGGATGTTGATTAGGTAATGAGCACTTACAGTAGAATATCCAGTAATGAGCAAAAGAAACCTGGAAAAGCAACTGTCTCGAAAAGTTGGATTTCTTTAAAGACAGACCAATCAGTGATTGGATGAATACCTTTTCATGAACATATGTCCAGAAGTTTTTTAATTGCATCAGTTTTTTCCTGTTGTTTCCATTATGCTAGATGTGTTGGTTGTCAAGAAAATGAAAAACTTTCAAAAGGACGTGGTTTTAGAAACCTTTTTGGTGAAAGAACAGCGCATTAGGTTCTGAATAGAAGTAAAGAATTAGCTGTATAGTATTATTGAAGGTCGCTTTCTTTATGAAATACAATTGAAATTAATGGTATCTGTCTCTATCTTGTATTGTTGATGTTCTGCTACCTATGTAATGTGATATGTCGCTTCTTTTGTAAACGTGCAGATGGATAATCTTCTTTAGGTACTTTTAACAAAAGAGAAGTCGCACAGAGTCGTGATCTTGAAGCTGTACCGCGACAAATGTCCTGTTTTATGACATCAACCTCCGAGACAAAAAAGCAAAATTCTCAGTTAAAAATGTAATGTAACTGGAGCCTTTAGTTTGTGTGTAGATTTTAAAGTTTAATTAAACTCTTCGATTAAAATGTGCGGCTTAAAGATGTTCATGACATTTTCAAACAGATGTAGAGGACATCTTTCTTCATACTGAGTTGCCATGTTATTTAATTTAGGGTGCCCACTGGAACTGAAGAAAAATATTTCGTGAACACGCAGCAATCTGCCACTTCGATCGAGATGCAACATTTAGACTGTTAACGTTATCACATTTTCGCACAAACATGCAACCTAGCTCCGATTCATCAATATATGTACACGCGAGACACTTTGAAATTTACTATTGAGTTCTTGTGAAACTAGCTCACAAGAAAGTACAAATAGCGCGTGCAAGGATGTTCACCCAATTAGAGTAATTGTAGTCTAACTGTGTTGCCGGAGTTCATGATGATACTCATTAGCGACAGAAGTGAAAGGAAAGAAAAAAAATAGGAGACGGATACATTGCGTGTTAAGGGCGACCTTGGTTTGGTCCTCGTATGGTCAAAGTCCTTTGAGCTACAGTCGGGAATAATTGGATCAAATGATACTCAGATATTTCCATCAAGGAAAAATAAATATTGACTGACGTCTGATGTCTTTGTCATTGGTTGCAATTGGTTTCTAGTATTTTTACGGTTGTTATTCGATGTGTGCGTCGTAAAGCTTTTTTTTTAAAATTTTTTTTTATCAGATTAGGCCAGACTTTTTTATTTGTTGGATTACGTATCATTGGAAGAAATTTCTTAGAGCGGTGATCGGAAAAAAAAATTGACTTTGCTGTACATTTTTAAAATTTTGATTAAAATTCAGAAAATTGATGAACAATTTTTCCAAACGATGTTCGTCAAAGTGATGGAAAGTTACGATATTGTATTATTTGGGCTCTGATTCGTTTTTTTTTATTTTTAATTTCTTAATTTTTGAGAGCAGCAGGAAATGTAATCCAACAAATTAAAAAAGTCTGGCCTTATACCAAAAGATCTTCAAGGTGTGGCAATTGATGAGAAAAGATGTTAGGCTCAGAGTAGCCAAACTGTTTAAAATATCAATGAGAGAATTACCCAGGTAGGCCAGGTAAAATGTCTATCACGCATGGAATAACAATAACAAATGAAAAACAAAGTTTTCCTGTTAGGTATAAAAGTATTAAGAAGGGGGGTCCAACCTCCATCTGGGGGGGGTCCATCCCCATACCTCATCCCCAACACCTCGTCCTCACCTGGGGGGGGGGTTCATCCCCATACCTCATCCCCAACACCTTATCCTCACCTGGGGGGGTCCATCCCCATACCTCATCCCCAACACCTCGTCCTCACCTGGGGGCGGGGGGGTCCATCCCCAACACCTCGTCCTCAATTTTTGAGTTCATAGCGAAACCACCTTGCCGTCTACAGTAGTCTATCAACGCTTCGCGTGATAGACTGATAATTTTTTTAAACAAAGTACATGGCGTTGCATTTTCACTTCTGTTCTCCTACTATCTTGGTGCTTAATGAAAGTGCGACGAAATATGTAAGCCAGATAAATAAATAAATAGAAAAAGCCTGATCTTCTCGTTGCATGCTCATCTTCCATTGCCTCCTTTTGTATCAACCCATCGATTATGGATTGTCTGACGATACCATCTGATAATTATACAACGTCTGTTCGGAAAAGTACAAACTATAATCAAGTAAGCAAAATACATTGAGTTTTAGTTTAGTTTATTTCCTGATGAACTTGACATAATCAGTCATCCAGGGGTTATATCTTTGGCGTCAGAAAAAACAAAGATTAATTTTATGCAGAAGATTGTCTCCTATCGCCATCAAAGTTGCATGACAAATAAGACTTAATTCATATTGGCCAGTTCAACCGTGTTGCATACATTCATAACTGCATATTAACATCCTTATGTTCCCAGATATACGTTGATGAATAATATGATATTAACTCATAAGCAAAGATATAATATAGAAATCCAGGTTAATTGACGGCTTGCTAGTTATTCTGGATGACATTGGTAATCATCTTAATGGCAATTAAGAGACAGTGATCTCATTTTTGGATGATGCACTTGTTCTTATTTGAGTCGAGGAAATGAGGTTGTGGGTTAAATCTAGAAATGGTAATCGCAATTGCCGTCATACGAAAGGTTACGAGCATGTTGAATTGATAGTTTTATATTATACTTATTTTGCGTTCGGATTGCCCACTCTAAGTTGTGTAGGTTGTTATTCAAATGGTCTTACATTAGAGTAGAAAATGTTGGTTTTTAAATTTTTTTATATATTTTTTGTTGGACCAGGGTCCATTTGTGGGGCCACTGATTACCCCTGTTTTGGACTTTGTGTGACCATATCCATGGGTTTTAGATCTCTCACCTGCACTCTTTCTTGCTTGCATGCGGTGATGCTGAGAGTCACATCTGGTGTGACACCTGCATTTTTCACCAATAGGGGTGTGTACTATTCCTGTGCATATGGCATGGCATGGCTGGCTGGGCGCCTCTCACATGCATCAGTCAGGATTTGAACTGTTGATGCAGTGGTGAGCTGCTCAGTGAGGCGTAAGTCAGATTTGCTATTCTGCAGGCCCAAAAAATGTTGCCTGAGAAAATATGTGTTTCATTTTGAATCATAACAAAGGATGACTTGATTATGGTTTTTTCCCCCAAAGTGGCCATAATTTTCGACGACGACACTGTAAAAATATTTTTGCTACATTCATTAAGTATTCCATTTGAAGTCTTGTTTTGCCTGTCCGGCTGTCTGTTGGTTTAACTTTGGGTTTTCATCTGATTCATGATTTTGTTGTCACGTTGGGGCCAGACTTTTTTATGACGTTTCATTCAAAGATTATTTTTTTAGAGTGACGATGGCGATAAAACGTACTGTATACTTTTTGACGTTTGAGATTGAAATCCAAAGCAATTTTCGACAATGGCAACGGAAAGATTTCCGTTATTTCACAAGTCCTGATTTTTTTGGAGTGGCGGGAAACGTAATCCAACAAATGAGAAGTGTCTGGCATAACAAGACGAACCCTTAGTAGTTGTGTGACGTTGTTGCCTAATAAAACGGTAAAAGTTCACGAAAATGGGCAACAGAATCCGAACAATAGACTCAAAATGAAAGTGCGCTAAGGTTCGAAGAGATATGAATTGGGTTAATGGTCTTCGGAAGATCGAATCACATCCGACAGTCACATTCTGACACGGCTATTAAGAGTTAGATAAGTGTATATTAGTCGATGAGCAAGGTTGTCATTTTATGGGCTTGCCACGGATGTAGCAAGGTCTAGTTGCTCGTTTTATATGTCACCATACTGGTCATTTTTTATGACAATTTTTTATGTTAATCTTTAAGAGGACGTCGACATACTATAACGATAGATGTGAAAATGAATTGTTGCTTTTTGCACAAGAGACCCACCCTACATCGTATTCGAGCGTTGTCATAGAGCCTGGCATCTGGGAGGACTGTTCCCTGAAAAGTATCCATACAACCTCCCACGAAACATCTTCCTATTGGGATGGAGTGTTGAAGTTGGGGTACAAAATTGGAGGCAATAACCTCCCCATGCAGTTCTCGTCAGTTCATTAACAAAAGGTGCTTGGGAATAGATGTTGACATAGCGGGTTTGTGTGGAACCTCTAGTTGGCGTTACATGTTGTCCATTCACGATCGCGGATGAAAAAAGAAGAAATTCTATGACTTGACCTCGCTAAACATAGAATACTATCAATTCTATCTGAATCGGATAACAAACGTGTATTTATGTGGGTAAATTAAATGACATTTACTTCTTGTTTTTGGCCTCTATGTGTTATATTTGTAAAGCCAGACGACTATTAAGCGCTAAGCTGTTATATTGCAGAGTGTTAGTCGCATGTGGCTTGGGGTCATAGTTCTTAATTATCCCGGTGGCTGGCTTATTTCTATAAAAGGAAGACAGTGGCTTGTGGCAGACAAGCTCATGTTGTTTATTTAAACTTCGGCAAAGCTGCTCAACCTCAACCGCGCAAATTAGGTTAATTATTCATAAAGCCTTGTTCGGGCGATGGGTAAAAAGAGGTTTCGAATGTTTTCAAAGGCTTCAAAGGGTGAAGTTCCGTTATGTTCTGTTGTGTTCTCGCTTTTAGCATCAATCAGTAGGTAATATGCCGAATAAGCATCGCAGAGATCGTTTGATTTTTTCGATCACAACATACTATTAAATGGTTAACACGCTGTCAAAATGTTGACTCATGAGCGCGGACCAACGAGGATTCCGCTAGGTTTTAGCGCAACCAGAGCAGCCAGCCACTAGGCCCCAGTACATTCGCGCAAGTTGTGCAGAATAAAAATGGGATAACTAGCCTGTCTGTGTACAGTGATAAACTGCGTTCTATGTCTTAATGATATTTATATCATCAGTACATCAATGCAAATATACAGCCTGTCATATTTTGTGTGTCGCAGACTCCTCACTTACAGTGCAGTCCTCAGAACTGTGTTGGATCTTGGGTGGAATGAAAAGCTGACATGTTAACAGTAGGGTCCTGTTTAAATTTCATTCCCGATTAGACTTGGACAAAAAAGATAAGGGTTTTCACAATGTCGGAGTGGCCTTCATTCGGACCCCCAAGTACTGATGACCAAACGACCAGTGTCTGCAAAATGGAAGCCAGTGATCATTTGCTGGTTCTCTGATTTCTCCCCACAAGGCCGAGTTCTTTTAAGATTAGAAAAGAATATTATCATCAACGACCTTGTACTACATTCTGTGACCTTGTTTCATGAATAAAGATACTTCTAAAGTTGTTCGTGAGAAACGGACCTACATATCATACTACTAACAAATTTAAGAGGGGAAAGTGTCACGTTGGTGACGGGGGGTCTATCTGCAGATGGACCCCCCCTCCAGGTGCCGAAAGGTCTATCTGCAAATGGACCCCCCCCCCCCCCAA
>JBCAUI010188305.1:0-17187 GCA_038406195.1 Haplosyllis anthogorgicola
CAGTTGCTAGGCAACTCCCACCATGACCCCTGAGCCCTTACCTGACTTACCTTTAACCCCCAAATGGGGTTAAGGGGTGAGGTACAATTAGGTAAGATAAGATAACTTATAAAAGTTTAATAAACTTTGACAAAATGCCACAAATGAAGTGCCAGTAATACCCGCAAGAGCATAATCCACTATAACAAAGGGGAAATGCTGATTAACATGAAATAGGTATTTTTACCACTACATTTGAAACATTGATTCAAATATTTCTAAATTGTTGAACGTTATATTGTCTTACTTCACAATGATGTTACCCCTAACGAAATATTGGGTAACACAGGTACACTTTCAAATTTATTCTTCGTTTATCTCTCATTTACAAATCGTAAGCTTTTCGCCATGAAAATTTAATGTGTTTAATTTGAATCTCTTATTGTTACAGAGTGAAGGAGCAGAGTCGAACACATCCCAGAATTGGAAGAGAAAGAAAACGAGTATTTATTTGAATAAGTAAGTACATGTAGTTGCCCACTCCGTTTTGTCAGAGGTATCAGTTATCAAATGATAACACGCAGGCAAATAATAAGGAGTGTAGACATAAACCAATGTGTTTAGTAGTGCTGTTGGATTACGCCAAATGTTTGCTCAAATTGTTTTATTACAAGTCCAATCTCCATTGACAGATACAAGAAGTACAGAACGGAGGCCGTGAAGAAATCCATCAAGTCGCTGTACAAGAAGAAAGGTCCCACGCGCACGGGAGCTAATGAGTGGATCTGTACACACTGTGATCTAACGTTCAACAATCCCAGTTTACTCAACCTGCACACACTAACGCATGCCGCAGAGGACATTGATATGCTAGATATCCAAAGGTAAAGAATTTAAATATAACATTTCAAAAACGCTGTGCTAAATATACAAAGGTGAAAAATTTCAATGCAATGCTTTAAAAACATATATAATGTGTGTTGGCATGATTAGGAACATGCTGCACGGTGCATAGTCTGTGAGAGATTCAAAATGACACTCAGATTTATAAGTTGAACATCATGCCTTTAATGTAACGGGTTATCCAATAATTCTTATTCTGACAGATTAACAGTGAGCACCCAGGAAGGGGAGATTCTAGAAAATCCACTTTTGGACACGTCTGGTCAAGTTGTACTGGAAGGTATTCACCAACTGACATGCCCTGTCTGTAAAACACAGTTTGACACACAACAGGGGTTAATACAGGTACGATAAAGGCTCTCTAGACTACGGATGTCATGCTAATGCATGATTTATAACCGAACAAATTATTTTTCCGAATAATATATCTGATAAAATTTGTATGATTATTTGTCAATTAGGTGTGAGCAGTAAGACTGGCACAGATCTGCCTTTTTAAGGTAAATTTTAGTTGAAGAATTTATTTGATGTGTTTTAGCACGTGAGCGAACATGGTAAAGCATTGTCGAAACGACGAGCGTTTAACCCAAATCGTCCGTTTCGGTGTACCATGTGTTGGAAGAGTTTCGCTGATGAAGAAAAACTGACGAAACACATGCTGTGTCACGGTCAGGATGATGCAAAACCCCTCGAGTGCGAAATCTGCCACAAAAGGTACTATATACTTGAAATCAATACGAATTAAAGCGTAAAAATGTATAGTACACACTTGGATGTTGTAGTGATTTAAATATGTTCGTTATAATTTTCAGATTCCTGAATAATTCAGCAAGAGCTTGTCACATGAAGACTCATTCTGAGAACAAATTTTACACTTGCTTTGTGTGTGGCGAGGGCTTTGATAGGGTAAGAGTTCTATTGTATACTATGTAGTATGAATGAAAAGCATTCTTTTTAGTGAAGCCGATACTTTTGCCCACACCGGGTCATTACTCCACATTGACTTTCCATGACATTTTACCCTGACAATTTGGAAACCTGCTTAATTTGATCAAAAATTCATACATAAAATATATGTAGATTTATCCAGGGCCTATTGTAATTGTCTGCTAAGCTGTTCCATGTGAAGCAATAAATATGTTCACCTCGAGCTCTTATTTTGGCTCGATCGGTTTGATTGTTGCAAATTACATTTCGAGTCCAAGTACAGGCCATGTACTTTTTGGATCATTGGCCAAAGAGCCTACAGAATCATGATTTGTCCGTCGTTGTTGTCATTGGCATCGGCGTCGGCGCCTGTGCACACTCATCCTGAGCACACTATTGATCATAGAGACTTCATATTTTACACACATATGCACCTATGTCCCCATGAATGCCCAACAAATATTATGTTGCTGTCACCATTATTCTCAAATTGGCAGCCATATTTGTATTTTTCTTTGATCCTTGCTCCTGGATATGCATTTGATGAAACACACTTCATATTTGACAGTCTTATGCACCTATGTAACCTCTTTATTTCTTGTAAAAAGTATATTGATGCCACGTATATTTCCAGTCTATCAGCCATATTTTGTGTTTTCTTCATGGATCACATATTTGAGACTTGATCTTACTTAGATACTTTTTTTGCACTCATGTCTTAGATTGTCATAGTTTTTTGATAATGCCAAATGAGCTTAGGTCCATCTGGACCTATTTTTTGATCTAATTATGTAAAGATCTGCATATTTTCTGTTACGCAGGTTCCTGCTATGAAGGAACACGGCAAGAGTCACGTTGATCCAGACGGTGTGTTCAGATGTAAAGAATGTAGTAAGGTGTTCAAGGAATATATGCCTTTGAGAAAGCACATGAGATCTTTCCACGGACCTACAAAGTACCCGTGTCCTCACTGTGAGAGAGTGTTTCCCAGGTAAGAGCAATTTTCTTCAGCAAGGCATCCTTTTGGCTGAATGTCTATTGAATGGCCTCAATTAGACTGAATAGCTGCTGAACTCTTGTGTACCGCTCAACCCCACCCCCAACTACCCATCCTTATGTCGACTTGGAAAAGGCTCACACTCCATGCCACAAGAAAATTAACGGGTACTACGTTATTCTGTTTCAGACCAGATAAGCTGAAGCTGCATATGCTAAAGCATTCATCGCATCGTGAGTTCATGTGTCACTTGTGTGGAAGGCAGTTTAAACGTAAAGACAAACTCAAGGTAATAATCGGTTACAGTCGTCCTTGCTTACATTGATATCCCACTTATATCTATATAATCTCCTGTAGTCAGCATTAATTAAGATATGTAGATACAATTTCATGTAGCCAAATATATCGATATAGGCAGGGACCACTGTACTTAAATCATTTGCATATCACAAGAGTGGATTCCTTTTTAAATGGCAAGTGCTGATGTACTTACTTCTGGTTGTAGGAGCATGGTAAGCGCATGCATGGACCTGGTCGGGAAGAAAGGCTGGCACAACACAGACAGAAGATGTACCTTCGCCAACAGCAGCAACAGAAATTTGCACCTAAAGTTAGTCCAAACGACTATCACAGGTAGGCAAAGAATTCATGTTTTTCAAACCTGAGATACTCTTTTGAAATTTCCTGCATTCATGTAAATGGCAGCACATGGGAATATAATCTGTGAAAGTATTATACGTATTTATGTAAGACTACCTCCAGTCCAATGTCGTGAACATTAACGACAGTTGCAAGAAAAGAGTGCAGGTGAGAGATCCACCCTGGCTTTAAAACCCACGGGGAAGGTCACACGAAGTCCAAAACGGGGGTAATCAGTGGCCCCACAAATGGACCCTGGTCCAACAAAAATTTTTAAAAATAAGAAATACGGTTATTCTGACATTTTAGGTTTATTTACAAGTGTCACGCTTGTATGCTCGGATTTAAGCGGCGAGGAATGCTAGTCAACCATCTGGCTAAACGACATCCAGACATCAAGCCAGAAGACGTACCAGAGCTTAATCTGCCCATACTTAGAACACAAAGAGACTATTACTGCCAGTATTGTGACAAGGTAAATAAAGTTTGTTTGTTTGGTGAGCACAATAGAACCTGTCTTAAGAGGCACCCTACTTTGTGACTACTACAATGCCGTAAATGGCAGGAATGCCGTTCAACATAGGTAGAATAAACATGAATATTAAGGATTCATGTTGCGGTAAAACTGTCGTAAAAAGCAAAATGTCTCCCAAGACAGGTGCCGCTCAAGACAGGTTCTATTGTATGACCTTTTTTTTTAATAATTTGGATTACATTGCACTTTCAGGATTTTCAAAGTGCGAAGTTCAAAGTGCTTGGTCCCAAGAAAGCCAAACTGTTTATAAATATTGATAAAATGTTTAATATCTCTCAATTGTCTCCTGATGAAACTTGTTACAATGCAAAAATCTTGCCATGCACAACATGTTTCAACCTCAAATGAGTTTTTTTTTTTGAAATCCAGATTTCAAAGTGCGGCGGGAAATGTAATCCAAACAATTAAATAAAAAAAGCCCATATAGACTTAAAACTTCAGGTTACTTTGTAAACTAGCATTTAATTTTGATATGGCCTAGCAGTCATTTTATTTAGTGTGAAATTAGTTTTATTTAGGAGACGGTTATAAAAGTAGAGGTACTTAATGAACCGTGCTAACTTTCAGGTGTACAAGTCAAGTTCAAAGAGAAAGGCGCACATTTTGAAGAACCATCCCGGTGCACAACTCCCACACAGCGGTAATATGTTGCGGAAAAACGACTACGTTGAAGTGCATGTAAGTCACTGTTAATACTGAAGTAATGTTGATATAATAGTAATAATAGAAATTTAATTTGCATAAGATTTCATGTCAAATCATTAAATGTATTCTTGGGTAGAGAATCATTCAATAATTTGATACAAAAAGGACTGAGAAGAATCAAATTATGTCGCAAGTTTTATGAGTGGCAAGTTCAATGAGAGAATTTTTTTATTTTGCTAGATGTCAGGTGTGGTGAACCCATCCTATTCCCAGACTGTCGGTAGTGTCACCACGATGCCCCATCAATGCGAGTTCTGCCACAAACAATATGCTAGTCGAGCCAAACTTATGCAACACCAAAGAAAAGCACATCCACAGGTATTGTGTTCTGTAAATATTAAATGAAATGCTAGTAACAGAATATTGGTTCATTGCTAGTTTACAACTTAATGCATTAAGTACTAGATATTTTTTGTCAGTTGGATGTAAACTTTTTAAAAACGCTGCTATTTGAGCTAACACGACCCTTGTCATCCTTAGTTGGTGCCAGCAGCAAATTCGCCACAAAACCGCCCAGCAAGACGTACATTGCAACCAATAGCAGCGGCCGTACCAAAAACCACGGTGGTTATAACCTCAATACAACCTGATGGAACGGAAACGACACAGAATGTCGAGACAGATGCCACAATACATATTCAGGTAAACATTGATATTGGGTATCCATGGTATTCGTGTTGGAACAAACGAACTGCTTTTCTCAGCCCCATACATTCCTTCATGTGTGAAATTACATGTAACAGGTTGAAATGGATTATACCATAAACTGCTTCCTCTACCCTTGTTTAAGACGTATCTGGTCACTGTGTGGTAAGTAGCACAGGCTGACCAGTCGGCGAATGACCATTGATTACCATTTATCGTGATTGACCATTCATTACTTTATCGCAGACTCCACAGCAGGCAAGCAATGAAGGTCTGCAGGCAGCTGATCTGCTGACGCAGGCAATGAGTGAGCTGACACAGAGCCTGGGTGAATACCGTCCTGCAACCACAGAGTATCAGCTGTCACAGCGACTGGTTACTGCATCGGGTATGTATCCATTGCAATAGGCTCTACGTCTGTGGTGTTTGGTTTGTTAAATTGCGTGAAGCAGCCTTGTGTTATGTCTCTCAATGCAGCAAAGTAAAAACAAAAAACACAAATTTGTTGAGCTGATTTGATTAAATATCGTTTTGTACTTTTATTGTTTTGAGCTGCTTGTCACTTATGAGAAGCACATCCAGATGGCTATTTGTGCTAAAAGTGTACAGATATTCAGTATGTTTGACTTTGTCCATGCATGGAAATAGGAACAGAGTTTTGGGTTTGGCAGCAGTGGTATTTGTTCACAGTTTCCTTATCTTCGTTGCTGTTATTGCATGTTATTCTGTTTCCGAATTACATTTTAGTCACAGAATTGTGTTTTCTGTTGTTTACCAATGCCAAAATTGTTTCCTTACTGGGTCAAAGGTGGACTTACAGTTTGTGAACACTGACATTCTGGAGTAATAAGCACATTTCAAGTTCGATGTGACACTTGGATGGTTGACCGCCCAGTGCAAAGTCACCAGCCAGAGAACTTAAGCAAGTACGAAATACAAAATAGGACAGAATGATTTGTGTGCTTGTCCCAGAGTAAAGTAACTTCAATAGTTGTCACCAGAAAAAAGGACATGTCAAATTCTTCAATAGACATGCATAGTACTAAAGCATAGCATTAGTATTCAATTTTGTTTTGTACAGGAAATCAGACGATAACGGCACCACTGGCACAAGCAGTCATACCCGGACATAGTACAATAGACATAAGCCAGTTGGGACAAGCACTTGCCACCTCTCAACAAGCTCTGCAACAGGTTCGTTAACGCACATTCAATATGATTTAAACTCACCTCCACGCACGGATGACAACATTAAGTAGACTTTTAACAAATCATAATTATGTACAGTAGAACTTGGCTTGAGCTACACCTGTCTTGAACGACATCATGTCTTTTTACGAGACTGTTCTCTACATAAAGCGTTAAAACGTGTTTAATTTACCCTGTCTTGGTGACACCCTGCCTTTTACACTTTTTAGAGGGAAAAGTTCAGTGTTGCTCAAGAGAAGTTCTACTGTACTCCGGTGGGTTTTTTTCCGACATTTATGTCAGATGAACTTAAAAGGTGACACCATAATTGTGATATCTCTTACAGATTCAGCTGCCACAAGCATCGGGATCTGGACCTGCGATACAGACATTAGTTGCTGTACCCGCCACCATGGCAACTGCAGCCGGCACTGCAACCATTCCAGTCAGCGTGGCATCAACAGCGTTCATTGCCAAGTCGTGGACACCAACTTCTACTTTTGCTACATTCAGATGAGGACAGAAAGTATTACGATTGTGTAATGGTGCTACTATTCAAATAGTCGTAAAACTCGACAGTATTTGGTACTTGTGAACTGTTTATACTTGTGTGTACTAACAAATCGATAAAAGCATGTTTGAAATAGTAAAATGATGAAAGCTGATTTAAACATTATGAACCCCTTCCCCCCTTCTCATCTGGAAAAAAAGGGGTAATGCAAATAGTTTTCATCACTGCATGCCATTCGTAGAAATCACTGCATGCCTATGCAACATGATCTTGTGCGGTATCAAAGTGTGAACGTTTTGCCCCAATTTTGACAACTTCTCTTTTACCTTGTATTAACAATGTTATTGCAAAGTGATTCACCGCATTATTTGTACTCGTTACAATAGAAGCTTGCTTGTTTAAAACGTAAACACTGCTTAAGATTTTGTACATACTGTAAATACACTATTAATTAATATCTCGTTATTTATTTACACAAATAAATTTACTGTTAAACAGTAACAAAGGGTATTCAGAACCAAAGTCGTTAAAGCGCTTTTAGTCTAGATTTGGTTAATGCCTTTTCAAACTGTTAAGAAACATTATTGTCATGTATTTTGGGAAATCGTATTTCACAGGAAACAAAAACATTTTGACGTGATTTTTTATTATTTATTGGCTAACCCTAGCTCATACAATTTAATCAGAATTACCATTTTTCATGGACTGCTTATGAAATAATGTGCTGTATTGTTTCTGAATAAGATATCGTATGTAAAGCAAGATGCATGATGCAGGATCAATCGATTTGAGAGAATCGCAATTTCGTGACGAAATAAGAAAGGATGCTCTCTTCAGAAATTATGTCGCATGTTACCTATGAACTCATGTTTACAGAAATAAAATGTTAGTTTAAATGGAGATTTCCCTCCGATAGATGATCACACATAAATAGTATTTATTTGTGCATTTGTTACATACTTTTGTACAGAGTCAAAAGCACAATCAGAGACGTTCAATTTTTCTTTGCTATTTATTGATAAATATTTGTAGAATATTCCAGCTGTGTGGAAAAAGGAAACAGTGTTCATTACTTACATAGTTTTTTTTTTCCCAAGGGTATTCAGAGAGTTAATGTATAAAGCGAATGTTTACATTTAAATCTATTTGTAGCTTTGATCTTCCATAAATTGTTTATTTATGAGTGTATTTTCTGGCTGTGTCTCTGTCTTGGTATCTTTGTATGGCAAAACTAAAAATTTGCAGTAACTAAAATACATAGGGATAATATATCATATTTTAGGCTTATTTGTTTTACACAAAGTTGCATATTTGGCCATCAAAATAAAAAAATTTGCATGAACTTTTTCCTAAGACTCAATTAAAACCATCTCTTAAAACCATGGTTTTGGGATCATAAAACCATCTTTTTCTTTTTCCTCAATATAAGACCCATACTTCAATAGAGTGTAAATATCAGGCAAATATAAAGGTTCATAAAAAATAGTCCAAAATTGGTATTGAGCAGAAAAAATAGTGTGAAATTCACAATTGTCCCACAAAATATGTCATCGGCCTATCCATAAGACGCAGACACAGCGTGAGAACCGGCTCTTTATTTATAGTCATTGAAAATAAAATACACAACAACAAAAATACATGTGTGGGTTTGATGTCCGATTTATTTACTTTTTGCAAAGAATATGCCGATTTGTGCACTTTGCCTAGGCTAAACATTTTCTGATGATTCGGGTTGAATTAAGCAATATGGCTGCGTCAGAATTCCCAATTGACAGACTTTCATAAAAATAATTTAGAAACAATGTGCACCACACTTTCGTCGTCGTAAAAATTGTAGTTGTTACAAAAGAAGCAACCTTGTGAGCACCGCCACTTGTGCAAAGAAAAATATTTTCATTGAATTTATGTTTAACATTGTGCATACAAATTTATTCGTAAGGATCAATTCAGTATTGTTATAGTATGCACTGTATTGACCATTTAAATTAAGAATCTGGTCCTTTTTGCGTGACATCGTACATATCACTCCGTTTCTGTTTGGAGATGGGAACCTGATTTCTGACCTCTTGGACGTACGATATATCTGAAACGAAAATTTTTAACCTTGTCGGATTCACTTTGCATATTCATTCGAATAATCTGCAGCTCGTTAATGAACAACTGTATGCCAGAATTTTTTTAAACAATCACCTAGTTTAAATGTTCTTATCACTCACCAATATCTGCGTAAAGAATTTCTTCCTTGGCTTCGGCCTGGCAAAGAACTTTTCCCCTGTTAACAAAAAAGTTAATTTTCTCATTTAATATGTCTTTCGTAAGATCAACTGAGGAAAATGTACATGCATTGAGAATACTTTCCCTTGCCGTTTATGCTGTGAAATCGAATAATTATGAATATTACAAGAAAAAAGAATTTACCAAGGGTTGACTAATGTGCTGTGCCCCCAAGCAACGTACGAGGCATTTTCGTCTCTTGCTGGTGAAATACTCGCAACGTAAAGTTGATTATCTAAAGCTCTCGCTCTGGCAAGTAGCTCCCAGTGTGCGGGGCCTGTGGTCATGTTGAATGCACCAGGGTACAACAGCAACTGGCATCCTGTTTGAAAAAGCAATTGTTAGTGGGCAATTTGTTTTACTCGAATGCTTATAACAAATTGGAATCAATTAAGAACGACGCTACACCTTTTCTCCAGTAAATTTGTGCGAGTTCTGCAAACCGTATGTCATAACATATCCCAATACCTATCTTGCAGTAAGCTGCAAAAAAACCAAAAAAACAAACATTCACTGTAAAATAACAACTAATAGTAGTTATTAGCATTCAATTTTATTTTTAACACTAGTGGTTCACTTCAAAGTGATTATATTTGTTTCGTTCTTTGAACAGATCTTTGAATAGAAAGCAAACTTAAAACAGCTTTACTTACGAGTGTCAAATACTGTAAACGAATTTCCTGGAGTAAGTGATTTGGACTCCTGAAACGTAATCTTTCCCGGAATATCTATGTCGAATAAATGCATCTGTTGAATGAAAAAACAACAAAGGTATGTTGAAGGAGAATGGAGACAGCCCTGCACTAAGTTGAAAGGTTACAACATGTGCACCATAACAGAAGTGATTTGATTGATCTCTGGCTATACAGTACGTTTTCATAACCCTTAACACGCGTGCAGTTACTGTCCAACGCTACTTCTTTAGCATTGGGGTCGTAGGCTTAACATTACAGCATTAAAGATTGTGCCTTAAGGACGGTGCGTTAAGGTTTATAAAAACGCGCTATTAAAATGCAGTAGTAGAGTCATCCCAAGTCCAAAACAGAGGTACTAATAGGCCCAAAAATGGTTAAATGCTGAATCCTGAGAAGGGACTGGTACAGTCACCGCAAACATCTATGTTGAATGACAAATAACTCAATTTTTTAAGTTGTCTGTTAGTTCAGCTGTCCATATTTAGATAAAATTGTTACCTTTCTGTATTTTGCTACCATGTTCCCCTCAGGATTGAAGACAGTACATGTATTGTACAATTTGTCATTGTCTCTCTCGGGTATTGAACCTACAGCAACAAATAAGGATAAATTAACATTCATTCACTGTTCGACATGTATGTCTATGTTCAATTTAGTGCTAACAGTGCTAAATTATAATATCCATCACATTAGGCACCAAGCTGAAAACTGACCCATTACCTGCCACAAGAAATATCTGGTTGTCTCTGGCTGATTTCGCGAATGCTTCCGATGACGTTCCGGGAATTGACTCTGCATACTCGGGAAAATAGTTGTTACCGTACGGTGAATTACAACATTCCTGAAATTAAAAACAAGTAACACAACTAATAGTGCGTGTTTAACGTGTGTGAAGTTACAGTCCAAAGCCACTTCTTTAGCGTAGGGCTCCCAGGCTTAACATTACAGTGTTAGGGTCGGTGCGTTAAAGATATGCGTTAAGTTTTATGAAAACGTGCTGTAATTGGTAATAACTCATCGTCAATTGGTACATACAAAAAGTATTATCCTTTAATACTGGGAATTACAGATTCCACGGTATGCGAATTGGTGCAATAATTTTTTTCTACATGTACTTAAAGGAAATTTGATTCATCATTGTGGGTTGCCAGGGCGTGTTGTTTCTGACACCTTTGTCAATAATAAATTGCAAAGCACATTCTAAAATGGATTGGTTTCATTAAGCTTCCCAAAATTTCACTTTGCTAGTTTTCTAGGAGTTTGTTCAAACGAGAAGGTCGCCCAAGAAAGGTTTTCAGCTTACCGGTAACGACACAACTTTTGCACCTTGTTTCGCTGCTTCACTGATCAACTTTGCTGCTCTTGATAAATTCTCACTTTTGTTTGCTCCAACAGCCAACTGAATGAGGGCCAACCGAAAATCTAATAACACAACAGAAATAGAATACAACTATCCAAAATATAACAAGAAAATACTTAATATTCGTTTAAATAACAACTAATAAAAAATCAAGTTAAGCATTCGTACATGTACTGTTACCTTTTTGATTTGACATTTTGTTTTCTAAATAATATAACATGTTGCAAGATATCTGGGTCTGTGCTCTACTTTTCTATCTTATCGTACATGTACACTCTGGACGCTACAAATTACTCTGAAGAATAACACACTAAGCAAAGGCCAATTATAAAATAATAATTTATTGTGCACATGACAGAATTACAAATAGGCATTAAATGAAGGCATACAAGTTTTTAATGCTGCAGTACAATTGGTCTTTTAAATGTTTATTGCATATTTCATTCGGAGAAATCATTACATTCACTAGTCAAATTTACACTCAAGTCGCGATAATCAGACAGTAAGTATTCATCATCCAATAAAATTCTTGCACGCAATTTGTGACTATTAATTTCTGCAAGTGAACACATTTAAGAAACATTCTTAATCAAATCTAATTTCACGATTAAATAATGTCACGTAACAAAAATGGAATCAGGAATAACAAATGTTATTGTAAACAGTACTTTATATTGTTTCATCCAACACTTCAAAAACTCACTCTAAGTTTTCTCAAGCATCCTCACAATTAAATACATTGCCATGGGATTTGTCTCTTTCCATACTTTATATCTTTACTAGACTAAATTTGAAATGTTTTGTCGCAAAATAGTTTCATACACCACGAGTTGGTGATAAACCTGACGACAGGACTAGCTCTTGAATAACATGAAGCACCAGATACAGTTGTTTATTATAATAGACAGCACACAACACCGAGCAAGAACATTTGATACAACTGTGTCACAGAATATATCTGAGAATAAAGAATAAGAAAAAAAATGATGACACATTAAATAGATGTGTATGTACAGAATTTTTTTTACAGTTCAATGATATTTCGAAATTTTTGTTTCAAATTTATTTGTACCGAATGTACGGCTGTGATTTAAGTACAAAATATACTCGGTCACTCATTGTCCAATGAATAAAAATCAACATATATTACACGTACAATATAAATATTGCACAAACGATGTTATAATTATAGCAGATTACTCATTGTAATTTAACACACAATGTATCATGCATATCATTGATAATTCTTGAGTTTAAACAGTACAGTTACAGACTTTAAATGTAATCTTTGTTCAAATTGATGTGGAGGTGGATGTTTCTGGGATAAATTAGGATAGCATGATGACAATATTCACATATCCATTGTGAAGTATTTCACATTCATAAACTCCATACATTGCATTGTGGAAACTGACATTATCCTTTAAACTATGGAACAGTTTGGGACATATGCAACGGATTCAGCATCAGCTCGAATGCTGCTCCTTTTAAATTTGCTCCCCTCAGATTTGCCTCGTGAAGGTCACAGCCGGAAAGGTCACAATTTTCAAGGTCAGCACCTGCCAGAACTGCTGTGCGAAGATCGCAGTTTTGTAGATTGGCATTTTTAAGTGTTGCCACTCGAAGGTTGACACCTGCAAATATAACTGGTTCAGTACATACCAGAACATAAATTTATACGTTGATGACTGATTGCATGAATTTAACAGTACAGTAGTAGAACTTGTCTTTAACGACATCCTATGTTTTTACGACACTTTTCACTGTGCACAAAGTTGTTAAAACTAGTTTAAATGACCCTATCTTGGGCAACACCCTGCTTTTTACGGCACATTTGAGAGGGAAAAGTTCAGTGTCGTTAAAGACATGTTATACTGTACATAAATCGCGTAATCAGTAATGTGTGTACATGTATGAGAAACAGAAAAAAAATTCACTGAAAAAGTATTTCAAATCGAAATATATTCTAGCATAATGAAAAATACCATCGTTAAAATATATTAGTTATAATAATACTTTACCTGCCATATGAGATCCTTCCAAATTGACATATTTCATATTTGCTCCTTCCATATTTGTTCTGCTGCCTGCTGGGTCCTCAAAGTTACAGCCCTGAAAGTTTAATCATTAGCCAATACTATAAATTAACTGAAAGCTCGAAGGAACTTTTTCGTCTCTGCATACATTTAGTTCTAAACCTTTTACTTATTTTCCCGTTTCAAACATTTCACTTGAGGGACCCCTGTCTTAAACGACATCAATGTCTGTTTACGACACTTTTCACTGCATACAAAGTTCTTAAAACAAGTTTAAATGACTCTGTCTTGGGCGAAATCCTGCCTTTTACGACACTCTTTGGATGGAAAAGTTCAGTGTTGTCCAAGACAAGTTCTACTGTATTCGGTATTCCGCTTAGTTCGATTGAAAATTCTGCATTAAATATATCGAATTATCCGGAGACAGGCGTACTGTATTCTTATCATTAAGATTGATACTTTTCAAGCAGTTATTTTGCGAACTGCTGGCATCTTGTGTAACTTACCTGAAGTGAAGCTCCTTCTAATGTAACACACAGCATTTTGGCTCCAAGCAAATTTGCACCGTCCAGTTTAGCTCCCGTCATATCGGCCCTCTCGAAATTGCAATACGACAAGTTTGCTCCGGAAAGATTTGCTCTCCTTAGGGTAGCATATTTAAAGTTGACATATCTCAGATCTAGCTTTGACAGGTTTGCATTTGAGAAGTTAAGTCCCTGACATCGAAGTTCACAGTTTGATGGGGTCGTCATAAGTTTTAGCACAAATTCCCTTCTTGTTATTGGTGTGACATCGGTTGCTGGCTTTTCATCCTCGATTTTTACCTCCAGCATGTGAATCAACGACTCGATACCAAAAAATCTTGCTTCTTCTAGAACTCCCTGAGGGTTTACGTTTTTGTCCATGACCAATTCCCCATGTCGGAGGTAGTTCAATATTGGTTCAAAATAAGCGGGGCTGCGGTCTATGAGATATGCACCATTAGAGTCTACGCTATTTGCCCACATGTGTGAGTCTTCCTTGCAAAACATTCTAGCAAGCATGGATTCGGGTTCCTTCGTTGTTAATGTGCTTCTTGTTGTTGTAAAATACCTGCCTCCAACATTAAGTGTGACCCACTCATCCGAGGTTAAGGCACCAATTTCATCGCTGGAGATTGAAACTGGAATGTGTGCAGCAATGGGTTCTGGTGACTGTGCTGCCAACCGTATAAATGGCTCTCCCACTGAAACATACAGTATCTCATCATCTCTCACAAGTTCAGTGTCATCAACGACACCTCCCTGGTGTGTGTAGATCTTTCTTGCTGGTAGACCTAGTTTTTGACTAACTTTTTGTAAAAATTCTTCAAAGTCATCAGGAACTATTAGAAGTTTTCCTTCCACATTAGTTCCATTCTTAAATAAAGTGACTCTTCTTTTGAAACTGTCGTCTGGGCTCTTGATCTCTTCTGCCATCTTCCTTATTGTAGTGCATTTACAAAGTGAAACATTTGGGGGAATATCCAAATTCTTCAACTCAACATCAGTGTAACGAGGGTCATTTATATAGTACACTACCCGTTATTAGTCATGGTTTCTATTTTGGGAAGACACAACTGCTAGCTGTCAACAGAGATTGATGCAAAATTTGACAGCTGATATCTCTGCGTTTTACCTTTCACATGAAAATAAAACCTTTTCCGCTGTCTACTCACATAATTATACTACCATAGTAAAGTGTCTATGAGTAAATCTACCCTCTGTGGACCGAGAAAATTAAAAATAAGTCACACAACTTCTGCAAAACTAGTAAAAACCTTGTCACTTACTTGTCGCCATCTTCTTCCGGTTTGAGAAAAAGATGTCCTGCAATATTTAAAATAAAATTCACCTGTTGAAGGTTTACTTTTATTAAAATTTTTATCTATGATAATTATAGGAATTATATGTAGAAAATACACAATATGAATGTTGTTATGCGCTGCCATGCAAGAATGGAGTTTTTTATATATTGGAGAGTATATTTTTCTACATTCAGGAGGCGGGAAATTTTGACAACTTGAAGAGGAAATTTACAAGAAATTAGGTACACTCTCATTAAAACGCAAAATTAAATCACTTAGAATGTTTTAATAACAACCAGCTAATGTGAAGTAGCAGTGAGATTTACTGTACTCTGATCCAGGCAAAAAGAAAGCGAATAGCTGATTAAATCCAGATCTAGGTCTAATTGAAGAAGCTAGATTGGTTGCCTGATAATTTAGTCTTGCAGTCTTGAATGTAATATTTCGATCAATTTATTCATTTCAGGACATAAACATGATTAGATGACAGTGGAAAGCACAAAAATGGTTACCCCTTTTGTCGACGGTTGGTGCTTTGTGCAGACACTGGGAGAAGGTGGGTAAACCGAACCAAGCCTCTGGTATCCACATCGAATTCAGTATTAATTTCGTATTTTAACATGCATGCATAAGGGATAAAACTTTTGAAGGTGCATTCGCCATACATACATACCTGCACTCCTCCCTGGTTATATCGATAAATTTGGCGACATAAAATTGTATCGATAAAAGTGGGATATCGATATAAGCGGAACAAATATCTGTATACAGTCGTCCCCGCTTATATCAATATCGCTTGTATCGATATCCCGCTTATATTGATACAATCTCTTGGAGTCAAATTAAAATATGTAGATATTTGTTCCGCTTATATCGATATCCCGCTTATATCGATACAATTTTATGTCGCCAAATATAAAACCGGGGACCACTGTATTTTAATTTGACTGACTGCAAGAGATTGTATCGATATAAGCTTGATATCGATATAAGCGATATCGATATATCCGGGGAGGAGTGTACAAATGTGTATCCGTTCCTTCATTTACATATGGTTGTTTCTTTTAACAGGTGCGTATGGTGAAGTCAAATTAGCCGTGAATACAAATGATGAGGCTGTAGCCGTCAAATTAATCGATCTCAATAGATCTCCTGAAGTGGAGAAAAATATTAGGTAAGTATACTCCTCAAAGTTTGCAGTGTTCGCAATAAGGCCAGTCCGTCGGAGTGTTACTGGTGAAAATTGCCTTGGTCTGATGGATTTTAAAATTCGTCGGACAATTTTCTATTAAAATAATAGTTTCACGCGGAAAAAGTACTAAAACACCAAGGTTTCGGGCCCATTTGTTCTTTATTGAGCCAATTGTTAAAATTTTATTAGGGTATTTATTAAAATAATAGTACATCGTTCGGTCTAACTAGTTTCAAAACTGATTTCGAACACCAGTTTGACTCGTGAAATTAACTTCTAATGTTCCCAAAATTTGTATGGTTGGCGTTGTGTTTGCATTGGTATATTCTTAACTTGTACTTTTTATGCAGGAAAGAAATCTGTGTTCATCGAATGCTATCGCATGAAAACGTTATCAAGTTTTACGGCCACAGAAAAGCAGAGCAAGTGCAGTATTTGTTCTTGGAGTATGCCAGCGGTGGTGAATTATTTGACAGGTAACTTTCTATACTTGTACCTCCTAAGATGTGCATTCACGAAACTGAGATAAGAGATATATCGATATTTTTGGCACGGAAAAATATATCGATATAAGCGGGATATCGAAAAAGCGAAATCGATAAGCGGCGATGACTGTGTCGCCAGACTGATTTGGCTTTGGAGTGTCGCACTGTCCTGTTGCCCCCAGCAAATGGAGCAACAGAGTATGTTCCTATTAAGTGTATTACATCTGGGCTTGCAACAGATTGAGCCCGGTACTGACCCGCTTGTTTGCAGCATACCTGCAGTATGCTGCG
>JBCAUI010188416.1:0-17185 GCA_038406195.1 Haplosyllis anthogorgicola
ATATCGATAGAATATCTTATATCGATATTCTCCCCACTTTTCCCCGCTTATATCGATTCCGCTTATATCGATATCCCACTTATATCGATACTTTTTTCCGTGCCAAAAATATCGATATATCCGGGGACGAGTGTACATGTATTTGATACAGAATTTTCGATCGAATTTTACGATATAGCGTCATCAGAGTAAAATAACATAGAGGTCAATGTGGAGTGAAGTGGAAAATTTGATCGAATTATCAGCGATATCGATTGATCTAAAATCGAATTATCCGGGGACAAGTGTATATTTTTGAAACTGTGATCGCACAGTCATGTTGTTCAGCCCCTTGTGTGGTAAATTGCATTTTGTGTGCATGATTAAACATGAATAAAAAATAAACTTGAACAGACTAAAGACTAGTTATACAATATACTATGAACTACAATAGGATTACTATTTTTTGCCATTTGCAGCTGCATAAATTTCCTTAACAATAACCGTGCAATTCTACAAACAAATCTAACCACCGTTAAGAATAACCACTGAGAGCGGCGATTATAACTTATTCCTAGCAAACAGTCCCATTTACCCTAAGTATCGGTTAAATTTGTTTGCTGAACTGCGTAGTTACTTATAAGGTTTGCAAAATATGCAAAATATGCGGTACATGCTTGTTATAACTTGTTTGATATTAGGAATTGCCCAAAGTACGTAAAGTCTTTTTTATCTTTTTCAATTATAACTCAACTTCCGAACAAGCTGACATGTGTATCAAAATTTTAATTTGCTCTCATAACCTTTTCCTAATACTTCAAATAATGTATCCCTACTCGATTGCACAGAAATAACATGAATTTTCATATGACAAGCACTGCACAGATTTGTTATTTGAATCACAAAAATCATCATTTGGCTTACTGTGGATTTCAATAAAATATCTGAAACTAATAACATCAAAAGTTTAACCTGGTCCTGTAGAAGATAAAAAAGATAAGGACTACATGTATAATAATAACGACTACTAACTACTATCAGATATATGTGTGTACCGTATTCTTCCGTAATAATGCGCATCTGCATATGTATGGGTTCGGGCTTCCATGAAAATCAATACGTAATTTAGTCTTTCTCTTTTGTGCTACCATAAAATGAGATACCGGTGCAGAGATTTGCCATTTTCCACAGCAATATACCGTTCTGCCTTTTATCAACTGCTTCGTTCTATTTTTTATCATATATCCAAATTGTAAACATTGCATTATTTTCAGAATGCACATTATCACGGGGAAATACGGCATGTGGAGAATAACTAGAATACAGGAGGAGAGTAAATGAGGTTTTTACGACGCTCATTCAAGCTGACGTCAATATTTCGTTGAGTGACGTCACGATAGCGATTCATGACATCACGCAGTTCAGCAGGTTCCATTGAGCAGGTTGTCCTGATCTATGTCGCTGACGCTGTCACTGTTGTAGTGCAGTGACTGTTTTCTGTTCACCTTGGCGTGCACCTGCAAGTGTAAATAGGCAGTGATGGATTTAGAAATTTCCCAACAACAATTCTACTCAAATATTAAATCATGCTTAAGTTTTAGCCAGGGTTATTCCATAATATCAGCATTAATTCATGCATGTTGTACGAGTGTTAAAACGGATCTTCCGGTACCCCGAGTTATATCGGATCAAAGCTCCTACCCAACCTGAGGATTTAATGGTCAAAAGTCAGAAATAAGAAAATTTTATTTTCGTCTTTGTTTTGACATAGAATTGCAAAGGATTAATAGACAATCGAGTACAAATATTTAGGCAATTGTTCAATGGGTTATAAAAAGAGAGCAGTCTTTGTAGGCACTGATTACAACTATACATCAGGATCAAACGAATCATACGTTCTGGTTAGGATACAAAACTCAGTAAAGTATTGGGTTCACGAACTATTGTGCCCGAAATGGTTCAATTTCCAACTTTTTCAATACAATTATACATGTACAAGTAATACCGCTGAGCTCAAATACAAATAACTCGAACTTCGTGTTAGTTCTAACCTTTTAAGATCTTCTGTCAACAGAATATCTACTGTAAAATAAACGTAAAACTCGGAACTTCTGCTTAGCTCTAGCTTTTTTAGAGCTTTCCTTGAGGTTTCAAGTTAAGGGGGAAGATCTGTATTCATTTTCGTTACCTGAGGAGCAGACACTGAGTATTGTTTGAATTCTCTAACGAAGGTGACGAAGAACATGAGTTGTGCCAAACACATGATCCACTCCGATGCGGCACTAACCACGTGTAACACAAAACCCTGCAATATATAAGAGTATATTAAAGGATAAGTAAGTGTAACATGTTAAATAAAACAGTTTTAGAGTATTAAGTGAGCACAGACAGGGTCAAATTAGTGCTGCCCCAAGGGCACCTAGTGCAAATGTCCTGTACAGATTTAAAACAGCATCAACTACTTGACTAGAAACAGTCAGCAACAAACTGTGAGATGCACATCTAATGAGGATTTTTCCGTTGACAGTTGTTTTTAATTGTGTTCAACCAACCAAGTTCAAATAGAAGATGTGACAGCTTGCTTTTTATCTTTGCCAGACATAATACCAGACGTCATTGACACTAAACTGTTTGTGTTCTGTCAGATCGCAAAACTAGATTATGAAAGATCATCTCACCCAAAAATCTTTTATTAATTTAACATTTTTGACAATATCAATGTAAAAATGTTATCAAATTTAACGAAAATGACTGTTTGTGAAAAATATCATCGGGGATTTTTCCGTTTTCTTGGCGTTTTACTTTATTTAAATTTTGAAATTTTTGAACAATACATTTCAAAATGTATTAAGATTTTTTTAACTGTCGGGCACCTAATATTTTGCTTGACTACAAATGCCAAACATCATATATATTACAGCACATAAAGAATTCTACTATTGTTACAAAATGAGCATTGCATTACACGAAACGATAAAGCTGAAGATAAAGCGCAATTACGTTAGTTTATGTGTAATGATGGTCATTCAATTATACAGTAATGTTGCAGAGTGAGATGCGGCAAATGGGTTATTCGGTTAATTCGTGCCCAATAATAACTGACTGTTCATTACTGTACACAATTATGACAGATATATTACTGTAAACAATACCATAAACAAGTCTGTTTTTTAACACGAATATCAAATATACAGAGGCTTTGGTCTCTGACAATGCACAGCATTATGGAAATGCGACAGAAGTCCATGTTTCTTCAGTTAAGTCTTATTAGTAATTTCATGATCTGGATCAGTGTATCATTCTGCTGAGATCGGTGGAGGATCCAGGATTTTCCGTGGGAGTGGGCACCCAATAATAAAAAGAACCATTTATTCATTGTAAAATATGGGCAAAATCCCAACGAAAATGAAATTAATTCGAGCTGTAGTAGGGGCACACTCCTTAGGCATCACCCCTGGATCCGCCAATGGAGATCACCATATGAATGCACTATTAAAGGGCGGGCTCCACCAAAGTTTTTTGCCACAGAATTGTGGCGCTATGTATTTGCAATGATGTGGGATTTCTCTCAAACGTAACTGTGCTTGCATGTGGTAGAGGTCATCCCGCTTAGCTCGAACACAGATAACTCGAACTTCGTGTTAGCTCGAACCTTTTAAAATGTCCAATCAATAGGTTTTCTATCGTAAACTAATGCTTAACTCGAACTTCTGCTTAGCTCGAACTTGAAGGTTCGAGCTTAGCGGGATGACCTGTAATGTTGTATTGTTAGTATATACATGCTTACCCCATCAGACGGTTGCCACATATTAGGGTTATCACCCGTATAATAGTGCGAAGCAAGACCACCTAAAACTATAGCTACACATGCGCAGTCAAGGAAACAAAGTTCTCTAATGATAGAAAGACTCTAAGTCTGTAAGTAGATGCATCAACTTCAACTAAATTAATGAAAGGCCTTTACGTCGGGAACGTAACGTCATCTGTCTATCGAATGACTTTATAAAATTGATGTCATCCTTAGCAACATGACGTCACAATATAAACAAACAAAAGACATTTTCGTTTTGGCTTGGTTTCTATTTTGATGGTTATCGTCTGTTTCGTTTTGTCTTGGTTTCTATTTTCCCGTTTTTCAGGCTGAAGACCACATAGTCTTATCGAATTTCATTCGATAGACAATCACACCATTAGCTGCAAGCACCACTCTATCAAGCACATTATGAAAAGAACACTGGGAAAGGTGATGTGGTGTACCTTAGGTTAACTGTAATCTAAATGCTCAAAGCACATGTGGCCTAAATGTTACCCAAGGGTTATGAAGTCAAATTTAAAGGTTTAATGATGTCTTTTTTAACCAAAACTCACAATTTTGTATAAAATTTATAAGTACTCCAAATCGTGTCCACTAAGGCTGTAGATGAGGCTGATAATGTAGAGCAGTGACCACGTGCACGTGATAGAAGCAAGGCAACTGGTGAGCAGACGAAGCTGGGTTTCCAAGCGGATGGTAGTAATAACTTCAAAATGAAGATAATTTAAATATCCACATGTTCCATACTACAAAAGTGGAGGGGTGCAGAAATACAAAGTGCTTACCACAAAGCTGAATCATGCAGAAACGTACATGTATAATCGACTTACCCCGTCATGTTTGCCCCAGTGCCGCGGGTTGTCACCGTGAAAGTACCGTTTGGATAAAGTATCACAAGCGTAGGCTGGGGGAAGGGCATTAAGGAACCTTAATCTACGTTCTTACAACATACGTTTAATTGTAAAAGTCAGTTTTTGCAGTAAAAACAATTACAAAATTTTGTTATTGGTTTGGTGTTCATCATAAAAAATTGATTTTATTGCCTGTTTTGACGTCATTCAAATGTAAAACTTACAATTATTTTATTACTACTGCAATTGACTTTTATTGATCAAAAATTCTTCTTTACTAGAATTCATCAACAGGATGGAATTATTGGTTACTACTATTTTTCGTCGGGAAGGAAGCCTGTAACACCTTTAAACATCTGTCATCTTGTAGTGGTTTGGTGATCGACAAGTGCACTTATTCAAAATAGCTACCATTTTTTATTATTGATCTCCACTGATTTTTATGTCCACAAATGTTTTTTTTTCTACGTATCTATATCAATTAAGTTATTTTGCCCAAAGCTCCGTAAAATCTTACGTGCAAAGTTAACACTAACTTTTTCACCATTAATATGGTCGTAGTCCTTCCTTTTCAACTGAGCTAGAGACATAAATTCTCGCACAAAAGGATACTTGATATGAATGTGATTGTTGTGATGGCACTGAGTAACGTTCGCGTGTGCGCCATGCAGCGTGAGTTGAAGTGCGGGTGAAGTTTATACGACATGACGCTCTGCATCCAGCAGTAGATGTTTCCACACCCGAACCCCAGAACAGCGCCAATCAGATGCACCACCATGATTTCCGTCTCCTGGAAAAAGTATAATTACAGGTTATTATTTGACTACACCTAATTTTTTTTTGTTTCGAATGTAACAGAGATTAAAGGTGCCCATTTTCTTATTTGAGGAATATTTCCTTAATTTTCCCCCTAAAAACCTTACATTTAGGATAGATTTGCTTGGAAAAGTTTAAAATTATGAAAGTAGATATTTGGGAGGAGTCAATGCCAGTCAGGATGTACTGGAGATCAGTTAAGCACAGCTCAATGTCACAATTTCTTCACTTCATTAGCAACACTCAGGCAGTGTGGTAAATACTATTTATAAGAGAGACTAAAAGACCAGTGATATGAGGATGTAAATCATGTTAAGATTGTAGAAAGCACTCTCACGGATTTACAGAAGCAGAGCAAGAATGAAACGTATGTCTTCAAACCCTGTAAGTAATTATCTGTTAATCAAGATAACAGAAGTTAAACGCTTCATGTACTACACCTCGCTGCCTAAAACCCATCACCAAAGCATAAACAATTTCTCACACTGACCTGAAAATTGGCTACAATACTGATACCGAAGGCTGATATACACCCGAGTACGAAGGACACACGGTTCAGCCGCCAGATGTCAGCCTGCTCCTCCAACTGTTTGTACCTCACGTAGATGTTCACTCCAACTGTAATACACGTGTACGGATTGAGAATGAGTACTCTACCAACACAATTCAACTGCCTGATTGTGGCTAATTCAAAAATGCAAAAATATACCGTATTTACCCGAATTGAGGCACTCGGTGCCAAGACCAATTTTTGATGGGGTGCCTCTTAAAAAAAATTGAAAAACTTAAATTTATTTGTGGCTTAACATAAAATTTATGCAGAAATTTATGTGTATTAAGAGATTAACCATCTTAAAAAGTTAACTTTAATATTTATACAACTCTCTTTACAAGATACTGACAAAAAATTGCCACAAATATGTGTTAAATCAGAAATTGCTTGATTAATTTTGTCTGAAAAAAGAGGGGGTGCCTCAATTAGAGAGGGTGCCCCAATTCGGGTAAATATGGTACATGCATGAAATTCTGCAGGGTTTTACGACATTACAAGTAGTAGCTAAAACTGTACGCATCGAATCCTTTGTAAATGACATGTATATTTCAAAGTAAACGTGAATATGGTATGGTGGTAATTGTTAAATGTTTTGTGCACTGAGTACCACATTTACATAGTTGACACATACAAACGGAGTCATTGGTGCCTCCCGTTTCAGACTCAGAGTGACTTTGCCCATGGGTTTCCAAGGCAGGGTGTATCTATCGCTGGTGTGTTACTCATGTGGTAATGTTGTATTTTTAACTGAATAGTTTTCTAACTAATTTGAATAGAACACAAAATAATAATCATTCATACTTAGCACAGCACATATGTTGAGCAGTTGACTGAATATACAGCTTTCTGGAGGTGTGGTACCGGTGTCACTGAAATGTGTATTATTATATATACAACTATTTACACAAAAGAAGATTCCTTGATTGATGACGTGTTGTTAATGTGTACTCAACAAAGTGGATTGACCAGGAAAATAGCTGAGTTGGGATAATGATATGTACAATAATTAAGCAAATTATTAAGTAATCAAAGGTTTAGGCAAAATCCAAATGCTGCATTCTACATGTGTGCACATTTGGCAACATCTGCACAATACGTTTTCGTGTTTATGAGCACAATAATTCGAAATCTACACTTAATTGCCTATTTTGACAGCAACGTAAGTATTTTTATTGGAGTATGAGTTAAATAAGCATTTTCGGAAAACAGGTATGGGTGAACATTAAATGCACTGATGTCAAGTAACGAAAGAACCGTTTACCTGATGTACGGAAAATCCGGTTCTACATGATGTAACAGGACGGCGACGATGTATCTGTAACAAAATTACAACCTTAAAATGTAAGGAAAAAAATAGGTCCAGAGGGACCTGAGCTCATTTGGCATTATCGTAAATACTAAGACAATATAGGTTACAATATCACATGAATACAAAAGAAGTGTCTAAGGTCAAATCCCAAATAAGTGACCTATGAAAAACATAAATATGGCTGCCAAACTGCAAATATAGGTGGCATCAATATAATTTTTACATGAAATAAAGAGGATGTATAGATGCATAAAGCTGCCAAATATGAAGTTTGTATCATCAACTGCATGTCCAGGAGAAAGGTTCAAAGAAAAAAACAAATATGGCTACCAATTTGAGAATAATGGTCACAGCAACATTATTTTTGCTAGGCTTTGAGATAGGACATAGGTGCATATGTGTGTAAGATATGAAGTCTCTATGATCACTAGTGTGCTCAGGGCAGCTGTGCACAGATGACAACGACAACAACGACGACGACAACGACGGACGACGGACAATTCATGATTCTACAGGCTCTTTGGCAATTATGCCAAATGAGCCAAAAAGCCTTATCGACCAAAGTATTGGTAAACATTATCTCGATTATCGCAAAGAAAGCCGCATCTGTGTGCACTTCTCCTCACACAGAGGCACTCACACACCGACCTCGAGAGGCAAATACTGAGCGATAAATCGATTTAATGATGATAAAAAAATCGATTGTCTATTTCAGTACACCTTCTCCAAAAGGAAATTTCAGAATTGCCACCACCAATTAGACCAGCCATGCAGCTTGAGCGAAAAAGAGCCTGACGACTTTGATGTGACTTGTCTACGCCACAATATGGCCTCTTTAGTAGCAATTTCAAAGGAGACTTGGTTGATCAAAAGAAGTTCAATCAAAGGAAACTGAACAAAGGTAAAATGCGCAGGATTTGTTCGTTGGCATGCAGAAAATTCACATTATAATGGACAAATATAAACAATAAGGTGTAAATGCTTCACTTTGCTCTGTGTCAGGGTAGCGAAACGGTACGCCGTTTAACATAATTTGCACACCATCTATGACATTTAAATGATCTACCACCAATTTTATTGACATAACCCTGAATTTCTGCATTAAATATGAACTAAACGTAGTTTATATGGATCTCACTTGATAAGACTTTCAGATGGAAGTGTCAAAGCCTTCATAACATTTCTCAGTTCTGAGAAATTTCTAAACAAATTTTGGTATACATTGTTTGGAAATTTCTTGGAATGTATCAAAGTTACAAAAGCTTTAATATTTCCATTTAAAAGGCTTAACTTGTGAGATCCATATGAACTACATTTAGTTCATATTTAATGCACAGATTCAGTGGTATATCAAAATAATTATAAATTGCTGTGCCATTTAAGCGTCATCTACAGAATTTTGGAATTTATTTGTCAATTGCGGCGTATCGTTTCGGTACACTGTATATTATCTGCGATTATATGTAGAACATTGACCAGTTACAGTGTGGATTATCAACAGCTACATTTTAATAATCGGTGGAAATAATCACAGCTACCTACTCAATTTTTGAAGTTTTTTCTTTTTAGCTTTTAGTGGTAACCACCACAGTCCCCAATCTGGGAATAGCACACAACCATTTATGGGCCACTGGTACCCCTGCTTTGGACTTTGAGGCTAGGGTTGTATCAAGTCACCTATGATTGTGACACCTGCCAACTTGGTTAGCATGGCTGGCTGGGACCTTTTCTCACATGCACTGGTCTCGAACTCCCATCGCAGTGGTGAGCTGTTCAGGCGTGACTAAACTGTAACAAGCTACCAACTGAGCTACTGAGTCCTGGCCCACAATTTGCTATGTCTTTGGCACTAATAATAACTGCACATACCGTTTGTTTTCGCGATTATACTTTGCGGCACAGACGGCGGTTCCTGGTGCTAATTTAAATATAACCTGGGACTTTTCGTCAATCATACAATGTAGGCGGGAAGATAAAACTAAGATAGATGAATGATTAGATTAACCTACTTGCTTTTAACGAAATACTTCTTACCAGTTATTCACTCAACAAAAAGTAGATAAGGGATGGTTGTTTGTACTTTGTAAGTAATTCTCCTGATTGGCCTTTATCATTACCAACCGAAGTTGCTACAAAAGGCAAAACTAATCACATCATACAACAACAGCGACGGATCCCCGCCCCCCCACCCTCCAGCCCCCAGTTTTGGGGCCCAACTTTGGGTCCCTGCACCTCAAAACACTAAAATTAGACTATATTTTGCAAAAATTTTCAGCCTCACTTCACTCGGCATAATATTTTAAAATTTTATCTTTCTAAAAATTTTCCAGCCTCACTGCGCTCGGCATCATTTACATTACAATGTCTCAAGGCTCCCCTCTTGCCTCCAGTTTTTGGGCCACAAGCACCTCAAAACACTAAAATTAGACAATAAGTTGCAAAAATTTTTAGCCTCATTTTGCTCTGCATTATATTTAACAATTTATTTTCTAAAAATTTGCCTGCCTCACTGCACTTGGCATCATTTCATTACAATGTCTCTCAATTTTTTCTAGCCTTGCATCACTCAGGAAACCCTACACTAAAATAACTAAAGAAAAATTAAACATAAAAAGGTCCTTCTCAGAAATACAGGAGAATGCATATTTGTTAATGAAAACCCCATGGGCTTCTGTGGCCCCACCCTGTTACTTGCTTTCTGTGCTCATGCAACTTCACTTCACTCTGTCGGCAAACATCGGCACTTGACAAGTTGGGCCCCCTCCCCTTGACCAAATCCTGGATCCGCCCCTGACAAGTATGGATTTCGCATGATACTCGATCATGTAATTTTCCTGACTGTTACCTTCAAATACCGTATTCCCCCTAATTAAGGCACTGGGACCAAGTTTTGAGGGAGTGCCTTAATTAGAAATGTCAAATTCGGTTGGGGCCAACATCTAGTGTTGTTTCTTAGTTTACAGTAATGTAACTTCATTTATAAATGAACTGACATTGAAAAGTCTTCTCATGAATGAATTAAATTAACTTTTGCCCTAAAAAGAGGATGTGCCAAAATTAGAGGTGTGCTATATTTAGAAGAAATACGGTACCTGCATTCAGTACACAGTAAGGAACACCTGCAGCAATGACGAGGAAAAGAAACAATTCTGAATTCACCTCTGTAATGTCACGTTGCTATGGTTACTTACGCAATAATATAACCCTCTCGATGCTTTCGGGCGCTTAATAAATTTATGACATTTCAAAACAAAAACTGGGTGACGAAATTTTCTCTGAAAAAGTTGAGATATCACCATTTACTTGGTTTGCGATGTTTTCTCGCAAGGGAATTTCACGGGAGGAGAAATTTATTTTGTAAAACCACCGCATTGCCAAATTTGACTTGTCTGCTTCATTAGATGTACTCAAAAACAATTGATGTCTCTTTTTTATGTCCCTACGTAATGTTCATTTAAATTCATCACTGATACAAGAGATCCAACACTATTTGAAAATGATGGCTTCTGTCTATTCTGTCAGCTCGTTTTCAGAAACTGAAAGCCCACCCTTTAACACAACAAAGTTGCGTTATGTGTTATGTATCAACAGTGTAACGTCGACAGGGTAGCCTTACGTTATGTTTGTTTATAACGTAACACCCACAGGGTAGCGTTACGTTTTTAACAAAGTAACACGACGCTTAAAGCATCACTCCTTGGAATCGGATACGTTAGATTTTAAGTGTTGCTTTTAAGGCTTGGCGTTAAGTTTGTGAAAACGAGCTGACACTGTATTTGATGAATCCTGGAAACCACTCTGAATCACCCTACACTATTCCAAAAATAATGGCAACTTTCTATTCCGTATGTGACGAATCTTGGAAACCACTCATCCACCACTCAAACCATCCTCCCGACCTAAACTTGTCTATGGTTCATACAAGACAGAATCAGGATTCAGGTACAATTAGAGGAATGTAGTGAGCACCTAACGAGTTAACCGAGACCTTGAAAACGAAAGCATCAGACGCTGTGCGCCTGACAGACAGATAACCATCTCCCATCAGACAACTGATCAATACACAATCAATACGCTATAACAGGTGAGCTAAAGTGAGTTTGAAAAGATGTCTTGTATGTGTCTAAAAACAACCTGCTACAAATAATCCAAAACGAAACACAGATTTTGTACGTTTAATTTAGAAATTATAACTTGCAGCGATGTCACTTTTACTCCGCTGCCCGAAAAATTTCGTAACCAAATAATCATTTTTAAATGGTAATCTCAGTATATTTATTAGCTTTTAAAATGTCAACTTGACCTTTTAAAGTGTGTATCCCTGTATGTACAACGTATGAAAACCTATATCCGGTGTATGGAATTCATTTGTCCCTGCGTTCAGGTCACTTACTACACTGTCAATAAAATAGTCTTTCGGTCTCTTATGCTTTAACTTAACTTGATCTTAAGGTAAACAAAGTCCCATGTCAAGTGATCATCAGGTCAATCCTGTATGACTTGAATTTACCTTCTTATACTTCATATTCATACATAGTTGCTACACAATTGCGCTGCTGGATAACAGCTGGCGGAATGACGGAAGTCTAACAATTAATTTATCAACCACTGATAGGCTAAACCTTTAATGAATGTTAATGAAAGTTTTGTAATCCTATTTTACCTTTTAGACACGAACTGGTTATCGGGTTCCTTTGTTATGAAGTGACAAGCGGGCAACAAGAGGCTCCTGTATCTACTTGTCGGGAACTAGCAGTGTCAGTTTCAGGATTCGGGTCCGATGACTGACTCATGTGACGAAACTTCACTCGACTTTAAGTACGAAACGATCAGCTGTAAATTTCGTCTTATCATCATGTACAGTAGACCTTCGTTTGAGCGGCCAACCAATTTGGGAGAAGTGGTTGTCAACGCCGCCGTGATTTTGCAACGGAGGATTCCTTTCTGTGTTATTTAATGTGTTACATATAAAATCTGTGCAAAAAGATGGAGGTCGTGCAAAAGAAGGTCCGTCCAAATGAAGTTCCGCTGTACAGAAGACCCTTCATTGGTCAAACCTTCCTTACGAGCTCCATCCCATTGGCGACCTATGTAGCCGAAATTTCGATCAATTTTACACACACCAGATCCAATTAAATCCTCAAACTACATAACCCAACGTTATTCATTTACTCATAGTTCTGCAGAAGCCCAGCAATTTTCTTTTAATTCGGACAGGTTTAAAAATAACGTTTACAAGAATGCTTTACAACTTGAGGCATAAGATAAACAGGTCTTTCACTAATTTTAGAATTGGTCGAATAGTTCTCTTGATATTTACTTGACATCTTTATCAGCATAGTTACAGAAATGTTAGAAACAGCAGAATCTTCCCTTATAATGCAGCGATCCACTGTTTACAGCTGAAAAATCAGTTGGCCGCCCAAGAGAAGGTCTACTGTGATTCTCCTCGATGGAAAAAAACTATGTGTTCAAGTTAACGTTCGAATGTGGTTTCAACATCCTTACGGGGAACTGGGCAATGCAACGGGAATAACCTTATGAAAACGTAAACATAAACAGTACGTAGTATGAAGATAAACCTTTGTTAGCAAAAAGAGATAGTACAGTAGACTATTTCCGTGGCTTGATGAATAGATGTAGAATATACTTCTTATTTTTTGCTCCACTTTTTCGGTACCAATGTACTTTGTGCACTGCTATGTACTGCGAAGTTAGTTCAATTAATTGCACTGTCAGATTTTTTAAAACTTTTATTTTTTGCAATTACTTCTTGCTGTAGACAAAAATCAACACAGGCACCATCTGTTGTCAACATTAATTTGGCATAACGTTCGAATGTTCTTTTGAAACCGGACAAGTAGTATCTGCAGATGAACGGTTCAATAACAAATAATATTGTGTTGAAGAGATTCCTTTCGGACGCTCTTGAATGATTAGTGGAAGAATTCATGTCAATCCGAGATGTATTTGTTTATTCAGGAAAGTACTTTTTCACACTGTCACCTTCAAGTTGAAGATGACAGTGTGATACTGTCGAAAAGTACTTTCCTGAATAAGAAAATACATCTCGGATTGACATGAATTCTTCCACTAATCATTAAATAATATTGTACTCTAACTGTAGAAATGTGCAAAAATTTGAATTAAATTGGCTTATAATATTGTACTCTAAATACTCTTTCGATAACTGGGGCAATGACTGACAGAACTCCTTCAGTCTGACTGGTTTCGAATTTGTCTACCGGACATTCGTTGTGGAGACAGTAGCACTGTTCCTTCTGAGTAAGACAAGTTCTGGTGAAGATAAATTGAAGCTATTGGTCTGACTAGGTATGTCACATTTCAAATTGAGTCAGTTGAATTTCTGACAGGCTTTCAAACCTATCTCAAACACCGATAATAGGTTATCCTGGGTAGTACACTCCTCCCAGGATACACCCCTCCCCGGATATATCGATATTGCTTATATTGATATCCCGCTTATATCGATACTTTTTGTCCACACCAAATTAATAGACCTTCATATTAATTGTTCCGCTTATATCGATATCCCGCTTATATTGACGCTATTTTCCCGCACCAAAAATATCGATATATCCGGGGACAACTATAGTTTTAGTTTACTGGGTATCAGGGTATTAGTTCTATGATAAAATATGACGAACACATTATTTTCTGTCCCAAATGTGTTTTCTTTTTAGCTTAATGTTAATAACAGACTAAAGCTATGTGCAGAGTATTCACAGTATTCACAGAATAAAAACATATCTTTAGCTACCGAGGAGTTTTGTTCCAAATACTTAAAAGGAGAAGTCAAGAGTCCCCTACTCGAACAAGTCACAAGCAACAGTGACTTGAACAAAATTTTGAAGGCAGTCGCATGTACTGTACTAAACAACGAAAAATTATGTTTACACTGAATCCGTATTTCCAGATGACAATTTCTGATGACAATCAAGATGAATGTACGTCTCCATGTATGTGTGTTCAAGTACAAACACACAACACAGACACATAAACCTGTGCATTAACTCTTTCAATCGATCCATATTAAAAACGTCGACAATAATCCTATTGTTTCATGTAACAGTAGTCTACGGCATTGCATGAGGAAATATAGTCTGGAATAGGACAGCCTGGTTTTGTTGTCTGGATCTAAATCCAAGCCAGGATATTGGCCCGGGTTGTATAATGAGTGACTGTGCAGTCATGCTATTGTTCTTTGTACTCAGTCTTACGTTTTTGGCTCCCTTTGCGTAACATTAGTCATTTACCTTAAGGTTTGGATCATTCATGGAAACAGCTGGTAATCAGCTGATTTCATAAGTCTATCCCACGTTTCCATCACGTGATCCTTTATTCCATCACAAAGGTAGTCTAGCAACTACACGATTTAATTAATATCAAATGTTTGAATATGCAGATTTACCTCCTTCAGTCCCTACAAGGTTAAATCTATGTGATGAAAACATACTTTACAACTGTCAATGTCGGCTGGGATCAAGCCAAAATGAGATTGAAATTTTCTCACATACCTGAAGCTGTCTCATGGTCGCTCTGCGGGGTTGTTTGCCCTCTTTGTGCCATTTTCCTATTCTATGGGTATTTTTCCCTTTTTCAAACCGAAATAATTTTATGTCAAGCCTCAATTTACTCTGTAAATGTCACTTTTCACAGGTGCGTAGCAGAAAGAAAACAAAACGCCACCATTTCGGTTCTGGAATCCTGGGATAGGTCTTGCAGCAGTCCACGTTTCATCCAGATGGAAAGCGCAAAACTTTTACGCACTTTAGCGGAAAAACTAAATAATACCAGGCTACAATTGTAATTTAAATTTTAGTACATGTATTTTCATAATTCTTGAGCCAATTTTAAGAAATTAGTAGCTCAACTAGTCTACTTGAGGTATTCACATTGCATATACATTTCATTATTAAAAATAAGCTAAAAATTTAAATTTCCAGCAATATCAGCTTCAGACCAGTGCAAAATTCAGTTAGGTCTTGTAGTCTAGGATCAGAGTAATTTTCAAGATCATTGAAAACGCGTCAACAAAGAACAAGACACACTTATGTTTAAAATTTTATTCGTGACGGTAGTTATAAAATGGACAGTCTGCACAATTATGATGCGATACAAAGAAATACGAAGTACACAATAGAGAACAAGATGTGAAACAGACATACACCAACAAGAGCAAAATTCAGCAGAAATTAATTGAAGAGTATCTGAATGTGGCATAATTCATACAAGCAGCAGTGAAGATATTCCCTGTGCAAAATTTAATTTGTGAATACAGATGCTGATGAATTTCTTTGATCTTACTGTGCAGATGACAATGATGCTTTTATTCATTTTTCTATAGTCTTTTACAAATAACACAAGTTTATATGTTACTATCCTTAAATCCAAAATCATAGTGCAAATCAAGTGGAAAATAGTGAAAATCAAGTGGAAAATATATCATTACTCCAAGGCTGTGATACATTAATACAAAATTATAATTTAATAAGAAATGAGGAATTTGTATTCATAAAAACATTTCTTCGTCCTAGCTTACTTTTCACATGCAGGGCTGATTCATTCAAAGTAATTTATGACTATCTAGTAGACAAACAAACTATATATTTTCGGCAGCTCTACTTCTTTATGTTTAAAATACATCACCTATTTTAAACAAAACTGGCGAAAGCGTAGATATTTATACGTATTTCACTAGATGAATCAAAACATTGCTCAACAATGTCAAACTAAAAACATGAACATTACGTGAAATGAAATATGACACATTTTATCTTCTCAATTTGTTTGAAATCTTGACTGGACAATTAATATTCCCCAAGATTTCAAAGGGTTACTGTAGATTGTGAAATAATCGGAATAAATTGCAGACTGTTGTACCAAATCTTAGGACGTTGAATCTGGTCGCGTAACGTTGCTATTTTTTTATTGACGTTGCGTCAAATCTAAAGTGACGTCAATTGACATGTGACGTCACATGGATATGGACAGGCACTCCCATAACATTACTTGACCCCTTTTCCCACTGACATGTTCAAAGATAAAATACGCATGAAACATTTGTAAACAGACAGATAAATGATGATGAAAAATCATTAATAAAGAATGTTTTGATTTGATATAAAATGCACCATAAACAAAAGATTTAGCTTTTATTCTCAAAATACACCACTGATATTGCAGAAAACAACATACGTCAATGCCTCTACTAAATCCCAACTAAAATGGACAGCGTGCTCATGTTTGCATCTTGAAATAACAGAAAATTAATGAGAGAGAATGAGAACTGGCAAAACTTACATGTAATTCATTGACTGCTTTATCATTGGTGTATTTCAGAAGGGAGTTTGAACCACACATGTTTGATATTTACACCTTCAATCACACAACTCTCTCCCTCTCTCGTTACATATTTTAATACATTTGATAATCAAACAACACAAATATTATATATTTCTTTCTACAATCGTCTATTTTACATTATTTATATTACATGTTTCTCTTCTATATATTTAATGTATACAGACCCCGTAAAATAAGGTCAAATTTCACAAATATTAATTTAATGTTGCATCTAATCAAGTAGTGATATCACCTGTCTTGAACGGTCATGTTCAGGGATCACTGTTTTGAAAGGCAAATAACCACATGTAGGTCCACGATACCTGAGCACATTAGCGAGAAAACAGAGCATCTTTCCTACATGTTATATTGTATCTTGAAATTTAAATTAGTCTATGAATACAACATTATTGGACACTGGGGATGTCAATTCAACCCGAGCTGACTCGAAACTCGAGTTGATTTCTCAACTCAATTTCAACTCGAGCTGACCCTGA